>JAJPUD010018975.1:0-27493 GCA_023553655.1 Myrmecobius fasciatus
TCTTATTTTACCACTTTTTCCCTCTTTTCCCCAGTATGACAACCTTTCCCCCTGTAGCTCCCTTTTTCATATTATTAAAGTAATATCTAGTTAATTATACCCCCAAACTTTTAGTATGCCCATAGTAGAAATAAAATTCTGAAGAGTCCTTTCCTTTTTACCTTTTTATGCTTCTCTTGAGTTCTGTGTTTGGAGGTCAATTTTTTTATTCAGATGTGGTCTTTTCATTAGAAATAGGTGAAATTCACCTATATCATTGAATGACCATCTTCTTCCCTGGAGGATAATGCTCATTC
Source organism: Myrmecobius fasciatus (assembly GCA_023553655.1). NCBI lineage: Eukaryota > Metazoa > Chordata > Mammalia > Dasyuromorphia > Myrmecobiidae > Myrmecobius > Myrmecobius fasciatus. The sequence goes on from JAJPUD010018975.1 coordinate 297, forward strand.
TAGCTAGATAGGTTATTCTTGGCTGTAATCCAAGTTCCTTTGCCTTTTGGAATATCTGGTTGCAGGCCCTTCCATCCTTTAATGTGGAGGCTGACAGATCGTGTGTGATTCTAATTATTGATCCTCGGTATTTGAATTGTTTCTTTCTAGCTTCTAACAGAATCTTTTTCTTGGTGCGATAGTCCTGAAATTTAGCCACGATATTCCGTGGGGTTTTAATTTTGGGGTCTCTTTTAGGAGATGATTGGTGAATTCTTTCAATGGTGATTTTGCCTTCTGATTCTACAGTCTCAGGGCAGTTTTCTTTCAGGATTTCCTGGAAGATAGTGTTTAGATTCTTTTTTCCTTCATGGCTTTCAGGAAGTCCAATAATCCTTAAATTGTCTCTCCTAGATCTATTTTCCAAGTCAGTTGTTTTTCCTAGGAGATATTTCTTATTTTCTTCTAATTTTTCATTTTTTTTGTTTTTTTTTGACTGATTCTTGAAGTCTTATTGAGTCATTCACTTGCATTTGTTCAATTCTTATTTTTAAAGTGTTGTTTTCTTCAGTTACCTTTTTAAGCTCCTTTTGTAACTGGCCAATTGAATTTTTTTTGTTCATTGAACTCTTTTTCCACTTCACTAATTTTATTTTTCAATAGATTGGTGTCTTTATCATATCTCTTTTGCAGGGCATCATATTCTTGGTGGGGGCTAGGACTAAATCGGGATTACTCCTTAAACAAGGCATGTCTGCCAGAACACCTGTCCACAATCAGGGCAGAGTGTCCCAAGTGCCTCAGATAAACTCCAGGTGTTTGGAGTGTGGACTTTCTGCCAAGATGAGCTGAGCTGAATCCCACCTTCACTTCTGGCCTACACCCGAGTCCACTGTTTATCCCTCTTTCAAGTTAGACAAACCTGATATGAAGTTCTTCAGAAAGCAGTGTCCAAATATTTCTGGATTCATTGACTTGAAGATTAGTTCAGAGGCTTATTTTATTGTTGGTTTGAGAGAAGTTTGGAGGAGGACGCAGAGAGTCACGTTTTCACTCTGCCGTCTTTGCTCCACCCCCCTGAAGTCCTTGTAAACACACATTTATTAATCACTAATTAGATTCCTAATATCCTTTTAAGTGTTGGTCATACAAAAAATACAATCTACCCACCATGAACTTATATTCTGATGGGAAAACAATATGTAACATATATAAATGAATTGCAGTGCTTTGGGAGAGCAAAAAATGAAATGAAATTTTAAAAAATCATTTGGTCTAAAACAGCACCTGTTTAACATTTCTTCAAATAATAAAAGTAATAATATCATTATATTAAGTAATAGTTAACATATTAATATAATATAGTTATGTCATTATAAAAAAGTAATAAAACATTTGCATAATGCTTTAAGATTTGCAAATACCATATAATTTGACAGAACAGATCTATGAAATCAAGTGTTTATAGATATTATTACTTTCATGTTGTCTTCCCCTTTAGAATATAAATTCATGAGGGCAGCAACTTGTTTTTGGCCTTTCTTTAATTTAATTGTTTGTTAGAGTGCTGGCACACAGTAATGTACTTATTTGGATAATAACCCTGAGATTCAAATACTAGAGGCATTTTTATATTCATTTTGAAGAAGAGGAAAGTAAGACTGAGCTAAGTTAAGTAGCTTGTTTATGATCACAGTTGTCAGTGTCTATGGTGGGATTTGAACTCTGGTTAACTTCACTCCAAGTCTAGAATTCTATCCACTCGGTCACAAAGATCTTCCATCTACCAATAAATTCTGCCCTACCATAAGTTCATTAAATACTTATTGATCGAATGTTAAATATACATGTGAATTGTCAAGACATACAGGTTTGTTTTGTTTTTCTATTTGTTTTTATTTTGAAGGGTATTCGGTTCATATCCAACATGGATTAGTCAGAATTATGTTACTTACATCTTATTTTGCTTGCTGTAGAAGAAAAAAAAATGCTGAATGAGGAAAAAAAAAAACTATTGCCTTTGCAGTTTCTTAGATTTCTATGCTGATTAGAATATAGTTATTTAGAGATGGCAAATCACCTGACTGAGCACACAATGACATTTTAACATCAGAGTTTCCCACAGGAGGCATTATACCTTCAAGAGAGGGAAATGGAAAAAAAAATTATCCTGGCATGTCAAGCAGGATGTCACTTACACTCGATTGGCCACATCATCAGGGTTCACTTCCATTAAGCTTTGTGTCAGTTCATAAACTTTACATGTGAGGCCATGTGTAGCCGTCTACCACTGCTGACTGCCCCAGGCTAGCCCAAAGTACCAATCTTGTCATTGGTTTTCCAGAAAACCTCAGTGAGAATTAGTTGCATATGCTGGCCAGTCTCACTATATGAGACAAGGTTGTGGTTTTATTTTTACAATCAGCCTTTCACTAGACACTTACCATCTTTGACACTTATACCGGGTAGACCACAGATAGAAGATGGAGAATGTTGGGGGAGAAAAAAAGAAAATTGTAGTCTACTTTTATATAGAACTTTACAGTTTACAAAACATTTCCCTCACAATCTTGAATAGTGGAAATAAAATTTTACATAATTTAGATTGGGAAAGTGGGCTATGGAAGAGTTAATAATTTATACATCCTAATCATGGAGTTGGATAAGCATCAGGGGTAAAACTTGAATTCATTCCTTTGATTGTAGATCTAGTCCCCTTTTCACTGCACCAGATTCCTGACAGTCAAGTGGGCAGAGAGATGGACAGTCAGGAAAAATATGCTGATAATTAATAACAGAAAAATATCTGATTGCTTTCTATTTCTGTCCATTTGCTATTGTTTCTCTTGTTATTTGATATTTAGTATGAAACAGATGTCAGACAAACAAAAATCAGTTTCATGCATGAGCAATCCCACCTTCTTTTCTTTGGATCTCCTAGGTGATATCTAAAGTTTCACCTCAATTCTTACCTCTTGAAGGGGCAATTCTTGATTCTGAAGTTATTTTGAATCTAATTTATATTAATTTACCTGAGAATATCATCCTCCCACCAAGAAGAATACACACATACACATTTATATAACACGCATGTATATACACATATACAAATATATAGATATATGTGGTTATATCTAGATAGGTATGCATACACAAATATATACATATACACATATAGCACATATGATAATGTCTGTTTTCTTTTTACCATTGTATTTCCCAAGCCTAGCATGGCACATATACTTGTGAATTAAACTGAATTTTCTCTTTATTTAACCTAAAGGAAGGATTTGTGTGGCTATGGAAAAGGACTTTTCACACCGGTAGGAAAATGATCGACTCATTATTAGGCATACATCTAAAAAACCAAAAAACAAACAAAAACCTAGCTATTTTGCATATCCTTGCAAGTGATTTTCATTGGCACCTCTATGTAGCCAGATCTTTTGAAATAATTCCATAAAAGACCACATTTCATGTTTGTCTTTGCTTTCTATTTTTTCCTTTTCCATTTTTGCATTTGTTCATGAACACTGAGGTAATGCAGTGGATTGAGTATCATACCTGGAGTCAGGAAGACCTGAATTAAAATCTGCCCTCTAATATTTACTATGTGATCCTGGGCAAGTCACTTTACTTTTTAGTGCCTCAGTTTCCTCAAATGAAAAATGAAATGGAGAAGTTAATGGCAAACTATTCCAATATCTTTTCCAAGAAAATCCCAAACAGGGTCATGAAAAATCAAACATGACTAAAATGACTCAACAACAACAATAACAACAACAACAAATTAAGACAAATATTTAAAAACTAAAGGCATGGCTGAGCAGATGAAGAATTCATGAGGGAGTTAGAATTATATTGGTTTAAATTTTACCTTAGACACATATTGTCAGTGTTACTCTGGGAAAATCACTTGACAGCTCAGAGTTAGAGGCAACTCTCCAACAGATTCAAGCTACTGCCAGTGACTCACTACAACAAATAAGTGACAGCTGATACTAGAAACTAAGCCTTTTGAGGTCTAATCCTATGTTCTTCCCATGATATTGTATTATATCTGAAAGGATCCTGAAATGCCCAGTTAGTCTAATACCATCATTTCATAAATTAAAAACCTGAGATTTAGCAAAAAGAATTGACTTACCCAAGCTAGTAAAATAAGTGAGTGAGGCATATTGGTAGCATAGTGCATCTGGTTTTATACATATACTAGTTCTATGACCTTGACAAGTCATCTAACCTTTCTTGTGGCATTTCTTTATCTGTTTAAAAAAAAGAAAGGGAATAGTATAGCAACACTTAAGTCCCAATATAAAGAAAAAAATGTAAATATACAATTAGTATTTGTAAAGTGGTTCCCAAATCTTCAAGTGCTATATGAAAGCTGTTGTTATTACTAATATTATTATAATTATAATAATGGGGAACTGTAATTCTAGCCCTACTTTATATATTTTAATGCACACATATCTCATTTTTCATGAGTCATTAAACCCAGCTTTTATTAAGTTCCTATTATTTTCAACACACAGTCTTATGTGCTAGGCATTCAACTCATACAATCTCTTTATAGCAGTACCTTACTTCATTATTTCTACATGTATTTTTCCTATTCTATTAAATTGTAAGCTCATCAGATCTAGGCTTGTATTTTTCTAATATTTATATCTCTACCTGCTTCTTACTGTTGTATGTATTTGATTCTTAAACACAATGAACCTACAATTTCATTGCTGTGGATATTCTTTCTACCAATACATGCAAAAATAAATCCATTTATTCTCATGCTATGCAATTTTTCTTTCATTTTTTTCTTCAGAAATCCACTGGAGGTTTCCTCTGGTTCTTTCTAATATTATTTCGATATCAGTGTAACACTTGGGCTATCCATCTGTCATCCAGCACTAGTAGTTATTTAAATATCTGTTGACTGGAAACTAATGAATGAATAAATGGTTAGCACATTAACACTTAGCAATCATTAAAACTATTCCAGGAAAATGTGTTGGCTTTTTAAAAGGGAATAGGATATAGATTTTAATAAGAGACTTGGGGAAAGGATATGGAGTATCACTTTGAATGATAAGGATCAGACAAAGGATTCTGGTAGTTCAGAGACACAGAATGAGGACAGTAATTTACCTGATGATCAAAATCACATAATAAGAAAATATTTAAAGTCTCCGTAACTCTTGGTCTATAAAATGACCAGAGATGACATCAATCAAATTTCTTTTGAAGCATGATTCTTGCCTCTAAGACAGTTGTAAAAAATGAAACATTCATCTTCAGTCTTGGCCAATTCAATTAATAAATTAACAGATAAATACTTATCAAAAACTTACTATTTACTGTTCATAATACTAATAACAAAAAAATCAATCAGACCATATTCTCAAATAGTTAAAATGTGTTGATGTGTTTTAATCAGTCATTACATGTTTATTAATTTCTTACTATGTGCCAGGCATTGTGCTAAATAACATACATACAAAGAAAGGCAAAAGACAGAACCTGCCATGGAAAAGCTCAAAGTCTAATGAGAGGGACACAAAATGCAAAATAATCTCCACATACGTAAATAAGTTGTATGTAAGATAAAGGGGAAATAATCAAGAGAGGGAAAGCACTAGAATTAAGAGGCACTGGGAAAGAGTTTTTTTGGTTTGTTTGTTTGTTTTTTTTTTTAATAGAAAGTGGGATTTCAGCTGGGACTTGAAGGAAACTAGGAGGCAGTGATAAGAAAGAAGAGCATTTCAGGAATCGAGAAGAGCCAAAGAAAGTCCATAGAACTAAGAATAAAGTGCCTATAAGAATAAAGTGCATCAAGGAGGCCAATATTACTAAAGTTGTAAGAAACCTTGAAAAGTGGAGAGGGATATTTTTAAGGGCTTTATGCAAATACAGTGCTTTTATTTAATTATTAGGGAATTGGTAACATTTATTAGAATTAGTAACATTTATTAGAATTTGTGATTTCAGACTTTTAACAGTGGCTGAAGACTGACATCAATCAGTCAGTCAGTTAATAAATATTTATTAAGAGTCTACAACTGCAACTTTATCCTACTTTTTTCAGTATTTCTCTTAATATTTTATAAGGGTTCATTATTTGACAAAAAACAGTACTTTAAAAAATAGATAATAGTAAGGAAGAAATTAGATTTTGACTAGCAATTTAAACCTAATTTTAATAAATCCTGTAAGTGGGAGAGTAACCTAGGTTTGAAAAAAAAAAACACATCATAAAAATGTTAAAAAAAAAACATAGGGAAATTTTTCAAGTAATCTAAGCATTGGAGAAAAATTTGCAACAAATAGGAATAAAGAGGGACACAGAAATTAAAACATCATTTTGATTACATAAAATTTAAAGTTTTTGCAAAGCTAATCCAACAAAACTAAAACTAAAAGGGAAATAACTCTTTTTCCTATAAAGTTTTCTTTTCCAAGATATATAAAGAAGTTATTCAAATTCATATCTGGAAAAAAAGAAAAGTATTGTTTATTTGTAAAATATTTATAGCATTTTTGGTGACAACAACCTCCCTCCAAAAATATTTAAGAGGATGCATATCAGTTGAAGAATACCTGGATAAGTTGTGGTGTATGGACATGATGGAATACTTCATGCTTTAAATAATGAGGGAATAGATTATTTCAAAAAGACATGGAAAGTTTTAAAGGAGCTTAAGAATAAGCTTAAGAATAAGAATAAAAATTAGAATAATTTATACAAGAATATTAATATTAAAAATTGAAAACTTAGAGGAAGACATTTATAAACTGATGAGGAATGAAAATGGTAAAACAAGGAAAACAATGTATACAATAAGAAAAGTATAAACAATTTTAATACCTGTAAGAGCTGTGTCCAATACAATGAACATTCATGATTCCCAAGGATCAATTATATTATCTATCACCTAAGAGAGAAGTGATAGATTTAGGTTGCAGAATGAGACATATTTGTATGTATGTCCACATATCAGCATATGGACAACAAAGGTATTTGTTTGAGTATACATTTGGTTAGAAGAAATTTGTTTTTCTATTTTTTCCCAAAAAAGTAAGAGGGGTGAGTGAAGCTAAAGTGGCAGACAGGAGATATGTCTTTTTCAGAGCTCTCCCCATATTCCTCAAATTAACAGCAAATTAAATCTCTAAATTGGTTTTGGAGGGATATAACCCCAAAATATTTGGATTGCAACAAATTTCCAGAAGAAGATAATTTGAGAGATCTTCAGAGAAGGTCTGTTTCAATCAGGCATGGAAGGAGGTGGGACAGGCACTCAGCACAGGCAGCTGAGCACAGGTACTCCCCCTCCCCTCACCACCACCTCCTCACCACTGAGTCCAGGCAGTGCAGAAACTCAGAGTGGTGTAATCTCCATATTCCAGGGATTCTACTGGGAGGAATCTACAGCAGTGTTTTCTACTCTGTCCTGGTTGCAAGCCAGTAGATCAGCAGATTATCTAAGACATCCAACACAAATATAAAAGGCAAATAGTGAGCCTCTAAACCCTAGAATATTGGGAGCTGGCCACATACCCTCACCACTGGAAATTAGTCAGCATTGACTCAGCACAGACACTGTCACCTGTAGAGAAAGCTTGGACAATCTTCTCTTTGCTCTAAAAGTAGACCTCAATATTTTAAAAAATGAGCAAAAAAGCAAAAAAATTCTGACCATAGACAGTTCTTATGGAGAAAAAAAAGAACAGATTTCAAACCCTGAAGACACTAAAAGCAGATTGTCTCCAGATGAAGCCCCAAGGGATGATATGAATTGGACCCCATCTCACAAGGCTCTCTTTGAAGAATTTGAAAACAATCTTACAAGAGAGTTAGAAGAAAAATAGGGAAAGGAAATGAGAACTTTACAAGAGGTTTTGAAAAAAGAAAAACAAATTACCTGAAGAAAACTCCTAACAAAATAGATTTAGTGAAATGGAAAAAAGCATATAACTCCTTACAAAATATATTTGATAAAATGGAAAAAAGAAAACAATACCTTGAAAAATAGAATTTGTGAAATGGAAAAAGAAAACAACTCCATGAAAAACAGAATTTGTGAATGAAAAAAAAAATCCATAGAACAAAACAACTCATTTAAAAATTCAATTGGCCCTAAAAAAAATTCAATTGGCCAAATACAAAAGGAGCTAAAAAAGTAATTGAAGAAAACAGCTGAAGAAAAGAGAATGAATGATTCAATGAGACATCAAGAATCAGAAAAACAAAACTAAAAAAATGAAAAAAATGGAAGACAATGTAAAATATCGTCTTGGAAAAGCAACTGACCAGCAAAACAGATCTAGGAGAGACAATCTAAGGATTATTGTACTTCCTGAACACCATGATGAAAGAAAAAAAGCCTAGATATTACATTTCAGGAAACATCAAAGAAAACTGCCCTTATGTCCTAGAATTAGAAGGTAAAATAGCCATTGAAAGAATTCAACAATTTCCTTCTGAAAGAAACCTTAAAGTGAAAACTCCAAGGAATATCACAACTAAATCCTGAAATTGTCAGATCAAGGGGAAAATATTGCATTAAGACAGAAAGAAACAATTCAAATATTAAGGAACCACAATCAGGATTACCCAGGACCTAGCAGCTCCCACCTGAAAGGATTGAAAGGCCTGGAATCTGATATTCTGAAAGGCAAAGGAACTTGTATTGCAGTCAAGAATCAACTATACAGCTAAAGTGAGCATTATCTTTCAGGGAAAAAGATGGACAGGCAGTGGTACAGGTGACTTTCTTTAATTTCTGATGAAAAAATCCAGAGCTGAACCAAAAAAAATTGATCTACAAATACAGAACTCCAAAGAAACATAAAAAGTAACAAAGAACTATTGAGAACTATATCTCTGTTATAGCTATAGTTAGAGAGTGTCAGTATAATTTGATTTTTTATGATAATATAAAAAAGAAACTAGAGGTGGAAAAAGAGGGAAATGGAGGTAAAATAATTGAAATTGTATTTCATGAAGAGACTAAGAAGACCAGTTATAACTTAGGGAATGAAGGAGGGTGTTGGAAGGAACATTATGTGACTTTTACTCTTATCAGATATGGCTCAAAGAAAACATCAGATATAGTTGGTTTCACAGAGAAACTTCTCTCACTACATATGAAAGTTGAAGGGGTAAGGGGAAAGGAAAAGGAAAAGCTAATAGAAGGGAAAACAAATAGTAACAGAAAAATAGAAGAAAGGTAGAGGGGCTATAAAGGGGGAGGGCTGTGTGAGGAAGATAATGGTCAGAAGCAAAATACTGGAAAAGAAGGAAAGGGGGAAAGGAAAGAGAAAAGCATAACTTAGGGTAAATTAGACAGCAAGAAATATAGAATTATTCATTTTAACTGTGAATGTCAATGAGATGAACTACCCCATAAAATACAAGCAGATAGCCGACTGGATTAAAAACCAGAATCCTACAATGTATTATTTACAGGAAACACAATTAAAACAGAGTGATACATTTAGAGTAAAGATAAAAGGCTGGAGTAGAATGCTTCAGGGGAAGTAAAAAAAAAATAGGGGTAATGATCTTGATCTCAGATCACACAAAAGCAAAATTAGATCTAATTAAAAGAGATAAGGAAGGAAACTATATCTTGCTAAAGAATATCCCAAATAATGAAGTAACATCAATAGTAAACATATATGCACCAAGTGGTATATCATCTAAATTCCTAGAGGAGAAGATAAGAGAACTGGAAGAAGAAATAGACAGCAAAACTATAGCAGTGGGGGATCTCAACCTTGCTCTCAGAACTAGATAAATCAAAACGCCAAATAAATAAGAAAGAAGTTAAGGAGGTTAATATAATTTTAGAAAAGTTAGTGATGATAGATCTTTGGAGAAAATTTAATGGAGACAGAGAGAAGTACATATTTTTTTCTTTGTGGTTCATATAAGGAATGTACTTTATTCCCAGCCATACATGGAACCTACACAAAAATTGACTATATATTAGGGCATAAAGACCTCAAAATCAAATGCAGGAAGGCAGAAGGATTAAATCCACTTTTTCCCACATCATGATGTAATAAAAATTACATGCAATGGAAGGCCAGGGGAAAATAGACCAAAAATTAATTGTATATCTAAATAATCTAATCCTAAACAATGGATGGATGGAACAGCAAATCATAGACACAATCAATAATTTCATCCAAGAGCATGACAACAATGAGATAACATAACAAAATTTCTGGGATGCAGCCACCGTGGTTATAAGGGGAAATTTTGTATCTCTAGATGGTTACTTGCATAGAATAAAGAAAGAGAAGATCAATGAATTGGGCTTGCACCTAAAAAAGCTAAAAAAAAATTGAAAACCCCTAATTAAATACCAAATTTGAAATTCTGAAAATGAAAGGGGAAATTAATAAAACCAAAAGTAAGAAAATTATTGAATTAATACATAAAACTAAAAATTAGTTTTATGAAAAAACAACCAAAATAGATAAACCTTTAGTAAATTTGATTAGAAAAAGGAAAGAAGAAAATGAAATTGTGAGTCTCTAAAATAAATAGGAAGAAGTTTCCATCAATGAAAAGAAAATTAGAGCAATAATTAGCATTTATTTTGTTGAATTACATGTCAACAAATTTGATAATTTAAGTGAAATAGAGCAATAAATATAAAAATATAGATTTCCCAAATTAATAGAAGAGGAAAGAAATTATTTAAATAATCCCATTTTGGTAAAAATAAATAGAACAAGCTTATTAATCAACTCTCTAAAAATATCTCCAGGGCTAGATGGATTTGCATGTGAATTCTACCAAACATTTAAAGAATAATTAATTCTAATATTATGCAAACTATTTGAAAAAACAAGGAAAGTAGGAGTCCTACCAAATTCTTTTTATGACACAGATATGGTGCTAATATCTAAATCAGGTAGGGTCAAAACAGAGAAAAAAATATATACCAGTTTCCCTAATGAATATTGATGCAAAAAGCTTAAATAAAATATTAGCAAAGAGAATGCAGAAAGTCATCCCCAGAATTATGACCAAGTAGGATTTAAACCAGGAATGAAGGACTGATTCAATATTAGGAAAACTGTTATCATAATTGACTATATCAATAACCACACAAACAAATATCATATGATTATTTCAATAGATGCAGAAAAAGCATTTGATAAAATCCAACACCCATTCCTATTAAAAAAAAACACTAGAGAATCTATGAATAAATGGACTTTCCCTTAAATGATCAGCAACATTTATCTAAAACGATCAGCAAGCATAATATATAATGGCCCATAAGAACCATTCCCAACAAGATCAGGGGTTTAACAAGGTTGCCCACTATCACCATTACTCTTTAATATTGTATTAGAAATGCTAGCTTTGGCAATAAGAGAAGAAACAGAGATTAAAGGATTTAGAGTAGACAATGAGGAAACCAAATTATTCCTCTTTGCAGGTGACATGATGGTATCCTTTGAGAACCTTAGAAAATCAGCTAAAAAACTACTAGAAACAATTCATAACTTTAGCAAAGTAGAAGTATATAAAATAAATCCACATAAATGACCAGAATTTTTATATATTACCCACAAAGTCGAGCAGCAAAAGATACAAAAAGAAATTCCATTTAAAATATCTGTCAATAATATAAAATATTTGGGAGCCTTTTTCTAAGGCAAAATCAGGAACTATATGAACACAACTGCAAACATTTTTCACATGGAAAATGTCAGACCTAATCACATGAAAAAATATCAAGTGTTCAGGAATAGACTGAGCAAATATGATAAAAATGACAATACTACCTAAATTAATCTAGTTATTAAGTGCCATACTAATCAAACTCCTAGGAAATTATTTTACACATCTAGAAAAAATAATAATGAAGTTCATCTGGAAGAACAAAAGATCAAGAATTTCAAGGGAATTAATGAAAAAAATGCCAGTGAAGATGGCCTAGCTGTGCCAGATCTAAAACTATATTATAAAGCAGCAGTCATCAAAACTATTTAGTATCAGCTAAGAAACAAGAGTGGTCTATCAGTGGAATAGGTTAGGTCCCCAGGACAAAATTGTCAATGAGTATAGTAGTCTAGTATTTGAGAAACCCCAAAACCCCAGCTTTTGGGATAAGAACTTATTATTTGACAAAAACTGCTGGGAAAATTGGAAACTAGCAATGCCAGAAAGTAGGTATTGACCCACACCTAACAACATATACCAAGATAAGGTCAAAATGGGTTCATGATCAGGACATAGAAAGTGATATTATAGACAAATTAGAAGAACATAAGATAGTTTACCTCTCAGATTTGTGGAGAAGACAGGAATTTGTGACCAAAAAAGAACTGAAGATCATTATTGCACACAAAATAGATAATTTTGATTATGTTAAGTTAAAAAGCTTTTGTACAAATAATACTCATACGGACAATATTAGAAGGGAAGCAACAAATTGGGGAAACATTTTTACATTCAAGAGTTATGATAAAGTCCTCATTTCTAAAATATATAGAAAATGGACTCAAATTTATAAGAATTCAAGCTATTCTCCAATTGATAAATGGTCAAAGTATGTGAATAACCAATTTTCTGATGAAGAAATTGAAACCATTTCTAGACACATAAAAAGGTGCTTTAACTCATTATTGATCAGAGAAATGCACATTAAGACCACTATGAGGTATCACTACATACCTCTCAGATTGGCTAAGATGATGGGAAAGATAATGACGAATTTTGGAGGAGATGTGGGAAAACTGGGACATTAATACATTGTTGGTGTAATTGTGAACTGATCTAAACATTCTGGTGTTCTAAACAATTTGGAACTAGGCTCAAAGGGTTATCAAAGTGCATACCCTTTGATACAGCAGTCTCTTTACTGGTTTTGTATCCCAAAGAGATCATAAAGAAGGGGAAGGGATCCAAATGTGCAAAAATGTTTGTAGCAGATCTTTTGGCTGTGTAAAAAAACTGGAAACTGAGTGGATGCCCAACAGTTGGAGAATGTTATGTTATATGAATGTTATGAATATTATTTTTTATAAGAAACAATTAGAAGGATGATTTCAGAGATGCTTGGAAAGACTTACAGGGAATGATACTAAGTGAAATGAGCAGAAAGAGGAGATCATTGTACATGGCAACAGCAAGATTATACGATGATCAATTCTGATGAACATGGCTCTTTTCAACAATGAGATGATTCAGGCCAGTTTCAATGATCTTTTGATGATGAGAGCCATCTAAACCCCGAGAGAGGACTGTGGGAACTGATTGTTAATCATAACAGAGCATTTTCACTAGTTTTGTTATTTGTTTGAATTTTATTTTTTCTCATTTTTCTTCCTTTTTTGATCACATTTTACTTGTGAAACAAGATAATTGTATAAATATATATCCCTATATTCGATTTACATATATACATTTTACCATATTTAACATATATTGATAGCTTGCCATCTAGGAGAAGGGTTGAGGGAATGGGTGAAAATTGCAACACAATGTTTTGTAAGCATCAATGTTAAAAATTATCATTCATATGTTTTGAAAATAAAAAGCTTCAATTAATAAAAAGAAATAAATAGTTGTTCATTACAAAAAAGTAAGGTATAGAAGGGAGAGAAAATAAAGTTTCTTGTTATTTTTAATACAGAGATAGAGCTTATTGCAGATATGAAATGTTTTATGTACTTATAGAGGAGGTAAATTTATTATAAATTTTGGTTTACCATTTTCCTTTGCTACAAGAAGTCTCTCAAATTGCGGATGAGTTGTAAATGTATGTCATATATAAACAAAAACACACCAACATTTTCTAAAATTTTGGAGTGGGTGTTTATGGGTGTGTGTGATGAAGATAGAAACATGGGGATAGAAAGGGAAAGATTAGAGTACTAAGAAAAAAATCTGAACAAAATATGATAGAAGATAATAGAAACAACCTTTATTTCCTTTACTCTTTGGAAGTTCGAGAATTTTATATGTATAACAAGAACATAAAAATTGACCTTGTTCTCTTGTTTAACCAGGGGCATGTATTTTCTTGTTCTAAATGAGGAAAGAGGCTATTCTGATTGAAAGACAGTAAGGGAAGTCAATTGATACATCATTTGTATGTGGAATCATTTTAACAGCTCTACAATAGGCATTGAAGGCATGCTTTGTCTAGTGCCCCTCCAATTTTTCCATTATACATTTATGGTTGACTCCTTTATCCCACCCTTCAAATTAAGAATCTCAAGGCTATAAAATAATTGGAAAGCTGTTTCACAATATCCATCAGTCTTAGTGTAGGATGAGTTTTCAATTCCCAAATAAGTGGACCTTATAGGATTATGAAATGCTAGATGAAATTAAGACCATAGCCTCAAATTAAGATAAATAACTGATATTTAACTTTAAAAGTATTTATTATAAAATTAGATTTCATCTTACCTACTTGTGTGTTGTGTTTTCATGTCTTTATTGATGGTCATAATTATAAATTTATAAGAATAAGTAACATTTATATGGCACTTTAAGGCTTGGAAAAGTTTTACAAATAATATCTCATTTGGTCCTCATAGTAACTGTGTAGAGTAGGTGCTATTATTATCCAGTTGATAATACTTGATATAGTTGAGGAAACTAAGGAAGAGAGATTATGTGACTTAAATAGTCTTAAAACTCATAAATCATACCTTGACGAGCTTACTTTGAAGGATGGGATAAGGGTCAATAGTAAATGGATAATGGGACCTTTAAAGAGACACCAGACAATGCATTACATTAAAGACTTTTGTAGAGCACCTAGGATAGTTTCACATTCAATAATTGATTGTAAAGTTTTCTATGATGTTATTACTATACAAATCTGTACATTCAAATGCCAAAATTTATTTGCCATTAACCAATAGAAAGAACTCTCTCAGTTGATAATTTAGCTCAGTGGCTAATATAAAAACTCTATCAATAAATTTACATGTATGTCTAACATGCATTTATTTATATTTATATATACAAGTGTACATATATGTATATATAAACATAGAATAACAAATGCTTCTTTGATTTCTTTAGGGGATAGGCTAAAAATAACACAGATAATCATAATGGTATATAATAATATAGTAGTATTAGTTGGGAGGAGGAGTCAAAGAAAAAGCAAAAAGCATAGATATTTATCTTTCTGGGAATAATTCCAGTTTGCTTTCCAAAAGTGTTGGAACAGTTCTCAATTGCCTCATTTTCTTTGATTATTTATGCATTTGAGAATGGCTTAGCTTATGAATTTGAATTAGTTTCTGATAATACCTTAGATATAAAACTTTTATGTAGTGGATAGAAATTTGTACTACATTAGGAATGTCTGAGTTCAAATTCTGCCTCAAAACCTTCTTTGGATCTTGGACAAAAGTTACATGCCTTAAATATCAAAATCTTCATCTGAAAAATGGTGATATTAATAACACCTGCCCTATCAAACTCTTATGGAATCTAATGAGAAAATATATGCAAAATAATTTGCAAACCACAGTGCTATATAAATGCTATTTATTTTGTTATTATTTATAAGAGAAGGTTGCTCTAAAAATGACTACCTGTTTTCTATCCCTTTTTTACTTTAGAATTTTTGGAATTCATAAAGATTTTATAATTCTTTCTGTAACTTGTTTAGTTATTAATTTTTAACCTATCCTTAGATTTAAAGGAATTTCCTCCCCTTCTGTAGTTTGTTACCATTTATATCTATGTTATATATCCGTTTGGAGGAGTGAAATGTTGGTCTAAGCCTACCTCCAGTGAAAGATCAAAAACTTAAATTTGTAAAAAAATTCAAAATATTAATTTGGAATTATGGTATATGCTATATCTCTTATGATTGTGGAATAATTCTTCTGAATTACTGAATCATAAAGAACTTATCTATGTACTTTACACAGCACTTTACAAAATATTGGCCATGATTTGGAATACAAAAAGATTATAAACATATTGTGGTCATGTTCTTCCCAAAGCTCACAATAGGCACTTGCAACATATTGAAGGTTTTGCTCCTTTTCTAATCATTATATTTCATATTTGTATGAACTCTATAAGTATATTTGGGACTATGATAGGCTCCAAATGATCCTAACTGTTGGCCAAAAGACAATAAAAATATTATTGGTAAGTGTATCTGGCAGGATGGATTCAAAATTAAATATGAGTTAGAATGCATAAGTCAAAGAATAAATCATAAACAATAGAAAGTTTTATAAAAGAAATAACAGCAATGATACAACATACCAAAATTGGTGTGATGTAGCCAACATAGATCTTAGGAAAATCTTTTTTTTAATTATTAAAACATTTTACTTGCAAAACATATGTATGGGTAATTCTTCAACATTAACGCTTACAAAACTTTCTGTTACAAAATTTCCCCCCCTACTCCCCAACCCTCCCCTAGATGGCAGGATGTCCACTACATGATAATTATGTTAAGATACTTCAAAATTGAATATATGTATACATATTTCCACACATCATTTTTGTGTAAGAAAAATCATATCTACAAGAAAAAAAAAGTCAGAGAAAGGAAATGCAATGCAAGCAAACATCAATAGAGAGCATGAAAATGTTATGTTGTAGTCCAAATTTCACATTCCTCTCTCTGGGTTTCTATGGCTTTCTTCACTGAACAATTGGAACTGGTTTGAAACATTTCATTGTTGAAGAGAGCCATGTCCATCAGGATTGATCATCATATAGTATTGTTGCCTTGTATAATGATTTTCTGGTTCTGCTTATTTCACTCAGCTTCAGTTCATGCAAGTCTCTCCAGGCTTCTCTGAAATCATCATGCTTGTCGTTTGTCACGGAACAATAATATTCCATAACATTCATATACCATAATTTGTTCAGCCATTCTCCAATTGATGGGCATCCATTCAGTTTTCAGTTTCTAGCCGCTACAAAAAGGGCTGCCACAAACATTCTTGCACACATGGGGCCCTTTCCTTCCTTTAAGATCTCTTTGGGATATAGGCCCAATAGAAACACTGCTGGGTCAAAGGGTATGCACAGTTTGATATCTTTTTGAGCATAGTTCCAAATTGTTCTCCAGAATGGCTGGATCCATTCACAGTTCCACCAACAATGCATCAGTGTCCCAGCCTTCCCACATCCCCTCCAACATTCAACATTATCTTTTCCTGTCATTTTAGCCAATCTGTCAGGTGTATAGTGGTACCTCAGAGTTGTCTTAATTTGCATTTCTCTGATCAATAGTGATTTGGAGCACCTTCTCATATGACTAGAGATGGTTTTAATTTAATCATCTAAAAATTGTTCATATCCTTTGACCATTTATTTATTGGAGAATGGCTTGAATTCTTATAAATATGAGACAATTCTCTATATATTTTAGAAATGAGGCCTTTATCAGAACCCTTAAATGTAAAGATGATTTCCCAATTTCTTGTTCCCCTCCTAATCTTAACTGCATTGGTTTTGTTTGAAAAAAACTTTTTAACTTACTATCGTCAAAATTATCTATCTGGTGTTCAATTAAGAGTTCCAGATCTTTTTTGGACATAAATTTATTCCATCTCCACAGGTCTGAGAGGTAAACTATACTACATTCCTCTAATTAACTTATAATACTCCTCTTTATATCCAGATCATGAACCCATTTAGATCTTATCTTGGTATGTGGTGTTAGGTGTGGGTCAAGCCCCAATTTCTTCCACACTAGTTTCCAATTTTTCCAGCAGTTTTTGCCAAATAGTGAGTACTTATTGCAAAAGCTGGGGTCTTTGGGTCTATCAAATACTAAATTGCTGTAGTTATTGACTAGTTTGTCCTGAGATCCTATCCTATGCCACTGACCAACTACTTTATTTCTCGGCTAGTACCAAATGGTTTTCATGACTGCTGCTTTTTAATATATTTTAGATCTGGTACAGCAAGGCCAACTTCATCAGCCTTTTTTCATTAATTCCCTTGAAATTCATGACCTTTTGTTCTTCCAAATAAGCTTTGCTACTGTGTTTTCTAAAACTGCAAAATAATTCTTAGGAGTTTGATTGGTATGGCACTAAATAAGTAAATTAGTTTTGTATTGTCACTTTTAATATATTCACTCGGCCGACCCATGAGCACTTGATGTTTTTCCAGTTGATTTGGTCTGATTTTATTTGTGTGGCAAGTGTTTTGTAGTTTAGTTCATAGTTTCTGACTTTTCCTTGGCAAATAGATTCCCAAATATTTTATACTATCATCGGTTATTTTTAACGGAATTTCATTTTTGTATCTATTGCTGCTGGACTTTGTTGGTAATATATAAAAATTGCTGATGATTTATGTGGATTTATTTTGTATCCTGCAACTTTGCTGAAGTTGTGAATTGTTTCTAGTATTTTTTTAGTTGAGTCTCTAGAGTTCTCTAAGTATACCATCATCTGCAAAGAGTGATAATTTGGTTTCCTCATTACCTACTCTAATTCCTTTTATCTCTTTTTCTTCTCTTACTGCCAAATCTAACATTTCCAATACAATATTAAATAGTAATGGTGGCAGTGGGCAGCCTTGTTTCACTCCTGATCTTATTGGGAATCGTTCTAGTTTGTCTCCATTACATACAATGCTTTCTGATGGTTTTAAGTAGATGCTACTAATCATTTTTAGAAAAAGCCCATTTATTCCTATAGTCTCTAGTGTTTTTCATAGGGATGGGTGTTGGATTTTATGAAATGCTTTTTCTGCATCTATTGAGATCATCATATGGTTTTTGTTAGTTTGGTTATTAATATAATTGATTATGCTGATAGTTTTCCTAATGTTGAACCAGCCCTACATTCCTGGTATAAATCCTACTTGGTCATAGTGTACTATCCTGGGGATGATTTTCTGTAGTCTCATGGCTAATTTCTTATTTAAGATTTTTCCATCAATACTCATTAGGGAAATTGGTCTATAGTTTTCTTTCTCTGTTTTCACCCTACTTGGTTTAGCTTTCAGCACCATATCACTATCATAGAAGGAATTTTGTAGTATACCTTCTTTCCCTATTTTTTCAAATAGTTTATATAGTATTGGAATTAATTGTTCTTTGAATGTTTTGTAGAATTCACATGTAAATCCATCTGGCCCTGGAGATTTTTTCTTAGGGAGTTGGTTAATCGCTTGTTCTATTTTTTTTCTAATATGGGGCTATTTAAATAATTTATTTTCTCTTCTGTTAACCTGGGCAGTCTATATTTTTGTAGATATTCCTCTGTTTCATTTAGATTATGTAATTTACTGGTATAAAATTGGGCAAAGTAACTCCTGATTATTACTTTAATTTCCTCTTCATTGGAGGAAAGTTCTCCCTTATTTTTGAGATTAACAAATTGATTTTTCTCTTTCCTTTTTCTAATCAAATTGCCTAAAGGCTTATCTATTTTGTTGGTTTTTTCATAAAACCAAATCTTAGTTTCATTTATTAATTCCATACTTTTCTGATTTTCAATTTTATTAATTTCCCCTTTTATTTTTAGAATTTCCAGTTTGGTATTTAAATGAGGGTTTTTAATTTGTCCTTTTAATAGCTTTTTTAATAGTAAGCCCAATTTGTTGATCTTCTCTTTCTCTATTTTATGCAACTAAGCATGTAGAGATATAAAATTGCTCCTTATAACCATTTTGTCCATATCCCACAAATTTTGGTATGTTGTCTCATTATTGTCATTCTCCTGGATGAAATTATTGATTGTGTCTATGATTTGCTCTTTCATCCATTCATTCTTCAGGATTAAATTATTTAATTTTTACTTAACTTTTGGTCTGTTTTCTCCTGGCCTTATATTGAATGTGATTTTTATTGCATCATGATCTGAAAAAGATGCATTTACTATTTCTGCCTTTCTGCATTTGATTTTGAGGTTTTTATGCCCTAACACATGGTCAATTTTTGTATAAGTTCCATCAACCCACAAAGAAAAAAAAGTAAACTTCTTACTGTCTCCATTCAATTTCCTCCAAAGATCTATCATGCATAAGTTTTCTAACAATTGGTTTAACTCCCTAGCATCTTTCTTATTTATTTTGTGGTTTGATTTATCTAATTCTGAGAGAGCAAGGTTGAGATCCCCCACTAGTATAGTTTTGCTGTCTATTTCTTCTTGCGTCTCTCTTAATTTCTCTCCTAGGAATTTGGATGCTATACCACTTGGTGCATATATATTTAGTATTGATACTGCTTCATTTTCTATGGTACCCTTTAGTAAAATATAGTTTCCTTCCTTGTCTCTTTTAATTACATCTATCTTTGTGTTTACTTGATCTGAGATCAGGATTGCTACCCCTGCTTTTGTTTTGTTGTTGTTGTTGTTGTTCACCTGAAGCATAATAGATTCTGCTCCAGCCTTTTACCTTCACCCTGTATGTGTCACTATGCTTTAGATGTGTTTCTTGTAGACAACATATTGTTGGATTCTGGTTTTTAATCCAGTCTGCTATCCATGTCCCCTTTATGGGAGAGTTCATCCCATTCACATTCACAGTTAGAATAACTAATTCTTTGTTTCCTGGCATCTTATTTACCCAAGTTATGTTTTTCCCTTTCCTTTCCCCTTTTTCCCTTCCACCCTCCTCAGTATTTTGCTTTTGATGACCCCCCCCAAACAATCCTGCCTCCTTTACAGCCCCTCCCCCTTTTTTACTCCTTTCCCCCGATTCTTCTAATTTCCCTTCTATTAGTCTATCCCTTTCTTTTTCTCCTTTCCCTCTCACTTCCTTATAAGTACAAGTTTCTCTGTGAAAGCAAATGTGTCTGATATACATTTTTAGAGCCCAATATGATGAGAGTAAATTTTACCCAATGCTCATGTCCCTCTCTTCTTTCTCAATTATATTAGATTTTCTTTGCCTTTTCAAGAGATTTTACCTTATTTTTACCTCTTTTTTTTAAACCTTACATTACCACCTTTTCCCTCTTTCCCCCAGTATGATAGCCTTTCCCTTTCTGGTTTTCTTTTTCATATTATCAAAGTAATATCAAATTATACCCCCATTCTTTATGTATATTCTTAGTAGAAATACACTTCTCAAGAGTCGTTTCATTTTTACCTTTTTATGCTTCTCTTGAGTTCTGTGTTTGGAGGTCAAATTTTTTGTTCAGATCTGGTCTTTTCATTAGAAATAGTTGAAATTCAGGGGCAGAGCCAAGATGGCGAATTGCAGACAGCATTCTCTGTGAGCTCCTGAGACCTTTCCTCAGACCCAGATAAATTGAGCCTCCAAACTGGTTCAGGAGTGAGGGCTCCATCAAACACTTGGATTACAATGCACTTCTATCAAAAATCTTCTTTGAAAGGACTCTGGAGAAGGTCAGTTTCAGATGCACAGGCAATTGGCAGCTTGCCTCGATCAGAGGACAGCGTGCCCGGGGTGGGGCTGGAATAGTGCAGCGGATTTTAGATACTCAGGAAGTCCCTAGGAGACACTTGGGCCACTTTGCTCTGCTTGTAGGCAAGTGCTTTGGCAGATATGCCTTTGGTAAAGGGTGGATTGAGAGCAGCTGAAAGTATGGTCTTGTGGGGATCTAGCCTGACCAGCCTGCCTCCCGGAAGTCAACCCGGCAAAATGCCCCAGAGCGAACTGAAGCAGCTACCGGTCTGACTCTTGCTCCTCAGCTCAAAAACATGAGCAAGAAGCAGAAGAGAGCTTCTCACCATAGACAGCTTTTATGGAGAGAAAGTAGGGCAGACCCCAGATTCTGAGGTTCTGAAAACAATCCCAGATAAAGCCACAAAGGCAGACATGAGCTGGTCCCCTTTTCAGAAGGCTTACCTGGAAGACTGATAAAGAATCTCAAAAGAGAGCTAGAAGAAAAATGGGGAAATGTATTGAGATCAGTGCAAGAAGAAAATAGCATCCTGCAACAGAGATGTGAAAAACTGGAAAAAAAAAGACTGGTGAATTGGAAAAAGACAACAATTCACTGAAAAACCATATTGGTGAATTTGAAAAAATCACCAACTCACTGGAAAACAAAAATGGGGAATTAGAAAAAATCATCAATTCACTGGAAAATAAAAATGGTGAATTGGAAAAAGACAACAATTCACTGAAAAATAAAATTGGCAAAATACAAAAAGAATACATTGAACCAAAAAATTCAATTGGCCAATTACAAAAGGAACTAAAAAAGATAATTGAAGGAAATAATACTTTAAAAATTAAAATTGAACAAACAGAAGTAAATGACTCAATAAGACCTCAAGAATCAGTCAAACAAAAACAAAAAAATGAAAAAAATAGAAGAAAATATGAAATATCTCCTAGGAAAAACAACTGACTTGGGAAAACAGATCCAGGAGAGACAATATAAGGATTATTGGACTTCCTGAAAGCCACAATGAAAAAAAAGAACCTTGATGTTATCTTCCAGGGAATCATGAAAGAGAATTGCCCTGATGTTTTAGAATCAGATGGCAAAATTGACATTGAAAGAATTCACCGATCACCTCCTGAAAGAGACCCCAAAATTAAAACCCCAAGGAATATCGTGGCCAAATTTCAGGACTATCGCACCAAGGAAAGGATATTGCAAGCATCTAGAAAGAAACAGTTCAAATACCGAGGAACTGTAATTAGAATTACACAAGATATGTCAGCTTCCACATTGAAGGAATGAAGGTTCTGGAATCAGATATTCCGAAAGGCAAAAGAACTTGGATTACAGCTAAGAATAAGTTATCCAGCTAGAATGAACATCATCTTCCTGGGAAGAAGATGGTCATTCAATGATACAGGAGAATTTCACCTATTTCTAATGAAAAGACCAGATCTGAACAAAAAAATTGACCTCCAAATACAGGACTCAACAGAAGCATAAAAAGGTAAAAAGGAAAGAACTCTTGAGAACTATATTTCTACTATGTGTATCCTTAAAGAATGGGGGTATAATTCGATCTTACTTTGATAATAATGGAAAAGAAATTAGAGGTGAAAGGGATATCATACTGAAAAAAAAGGAGGAAAGGAGGCAAAATAAAATTTTAAAAAGGAGGTAAAGTAAGGCAAAATCTTATAAAGAGACATAGAAAATCTAATATAATTGAGAGAAAGAAAGGAGGGCGATGAGTATAGTGTAAACTTTACTCTCACTAGATTGGACTTTAAGAGAGTATATCAGACACATTTGGCTACAAAGAAAGGCCTGACCCTTCTTGTGGGAAGGTGGGAGGGAAAGGAGGAAAGGAAAGGGATAGACTAATGGAGAGAAAGTAGGGCAGACCCCAGATTCTGGGATTCTGAAAACAATCCCAGATGAAGCCACAAAGGCAGACATGAGCTGGTCCCCTTTTCAGAAGGCTTACCTGGAAGACTGATAAAGAATCTCAAAAGAGATCTAGAAGAAAACCTCAAAATCAAATGCAGAAAGGCAGAAATAGTAAATGCATACTTCTCAGATCATGATGCAATATAACTCACATGTAATATAAGGCCAGGAGAAAAGAGACCACAAGTTAATTGGAAATTAAATAATGTAATCCTGAAGAATGAGTGGGTGAAAGAGCAAATTATAGACACAATCGATAATTTCATCCAGGAGAATGACAATAAGGAGACAACATACCAAAATTTGTGGGATATGGCCAAAGTGGTTATAAGGGGTAATTTTACACCTCTAGATGCTTACTTGCATAAAACAGAGAAAGAGAAGATCAATGAACTGGGCTTACAATTAAAAAACCTAGAAAAAGACCAAATTAAAAACCCTCAATTAAATACTAAATTGGAAATTCTGAAAATAAAAGGGGGGATTAATAAAATTGAAAATAAGAAAACTATTGAATTAATATCTAAAACTAAGACTTGGTTTTATGAAAAAAAAAACAAAATAGATAAGCCTTTAGTTAACTTGATTAGAAAAAGGAAAGAGGAAAATCAAATTGTTAATCTCAAAAATGAAAAGGGAGAGCTTTCCCCCAATGAAGAGGAAATTAGAGTAATAATTAGGAATTTCTTTGACCAACTTTATGCCAATAAATTTGATAATCTAAATGAAATGGAGGAATATCTACAAAAATATAGATTGCCCAGGTTAACAGAAGGGGAAATAAATTATTTAAATAGCCCCATTTTTGAAAAAGAAATAGAACAAGCTATTAATCAACTCCCTAAGAAAAAAATCTCCAGGGCCAGATGGATTTACATGTGAATTCTACAAAACCTTCAAAGAACAATTAATCCCAATACTACATAAACTATTTGAAAAAATAGGGAAAGAAGGTGTACTACCAAATTTCTTCTATGACACAGATATGGTGCTGATAGCTAAGCCAAGTAGGGTGAAAACACAGAAAGAAAACTATAGACACATTTTCCTAATGAATATTGATGCAAAAATTTTAAAGAAGATTTTAGCAAGGAGATTACAGAAAGTTATCCCCAGGATAGTACACTATGACCAAGTAGGATTTATACCAGGAATGCAGGGCTGGTTCAATATTAGGAAAACTATTAGCATAATCAACTATAGTAATAACCAAATTAACAAAAACCATATGATTATCTCAATAGATGCCGAAAAACCCTTTGATATAAATCCAACACCCATTCCTGTTAAAAACACTGGAGAGTATAGGAATAAATGGGTAAATGGGCTTTTCCTTAAAATGATTAGTAGTATCTACTTAAAACCATTAGCAACCATCATATATAATGGAGTCGAACTAGAACCATTCCCAATAAGATCAGGAGTGAAACAAGGCTGCCCACTGTCACCATTATATTTAATATTGTCTTAGAAATGTTAGCTTTGGCAGTAAGAGAAGAAAAAGAGATCAAAGGAATTAGAGTAGGTAATGAGGAAACCAAATTATCACTCTTTGCAGATGGCCTGATGGTATACTTAGAGGACCCTAGAAACTCGACTAAAAATTTTATTGGAAACAATTCACAACTTTAGCAAAGTTGCAGGATACAAAATAAATCCACATAAATCATCAGCATTTTTTATATTACCAATAAAGTTTAGCAGCAAGAGATACAAAAAGAAATTCCATTCAAAATAACTCTTGATAGTATAAAATATTTGGGAATCTATCTGACAAGGCAACGTCAGGAACTGTATAAACTAAACTACAAAACACTTTCCACACAAATAAAATTAGACCTAGTCAATTGGAAAAACATAAAATGCTCATGGGTAGGCCGAGCAAATATAATAAAAATGACAATACTACTCAAACTAATTTACTTATTTAGTGCCATACCAATCAAACTCCCAGGAAATTATTTTACAGATCTAATAAAAAATAGTACCAAAATTCATTTGGAAGAACAAAAGATTAAGAGTTTCAAGAGAATTAATGAAAAAAAAGGCTGATGATGGTGGACTTGCTGTACCAGATCTAAAAGTATATTATTAAGCAGCAGTCATCAAAACCATTTGGTACTGGCTAAGAAATAGAGTAGTTGATCAGTGGCATAGGATAGAATCACAGGACAAACTATTCAATAACTATAGCAATATAGTCTTTGATAAACCCAAAGACCCCAACTTCTGGGATAAGTACTCACTATTTGACAAAAACTTCTGGGAAAATTGGAAACTAGTGTGGAAGAAATTAGGGTTTGACCCACATCTAACACTACATACCAAGATAAGATCTAAATGGGTTCATGATCTGAATATAAAGAGTGATTTTGTAAGCAAATTAGAGGAACGTAATATAGTTTACCTCTCAGACCTATGGAGATGGAATAAATTTATGTCCAAAGAAGAACTGGAACTCTCAATTGAACACCAGATAGATAACTTTGACTATATTAAGTTAAAAAGGTTTTTTTTACAAACAAAACCAATGCAGTCAAGATTAGGAGGGAAGCAATAAATTGGGAAATCATCTTTACATTTAAGGGTTCTGATAAAGGTCTCATCTCTAAAATATATAGAGAATTGTCTCATATTTATAAGAAATCAAGCCATTCTCCAATCGATAAATGGTGAAAGGATTTGAACAAACAATTTTCAGAGGATGAAATTAAAACTATTTGTAGTCATATGAAAAGGTGCTCCAAAATGCAGAGAATGCAAATTAAGACAACCCTGAGGTACCACTACACTCCTGAGAGATTTGCTAAAATGACAGGAAAAGATAATGATGAATGTTGGAGGGGATGTGGGAAGGCTGGGATACTGATGCATTGTTGGTGGAACTTTGAACGGATTCACCCATTCTGGAGAGCAATTTGGAATTATGTTCAAAAAGTTATCAAACTGTACACACCCTTTGACCCAGCAATGTTTCTATTGGGCTTATATCCCAAACAAATCATAAAGGAAGGAAAGGGCCCCACATGTGCAAGAATGTTTGTGGCAGCCCTTTTTGTAGTGGCTAGAAACTGGAAACTGAATGGATGCCCATCAATTGGAGAATGGCTGAATAAATTATGGTATATGAATATTATGGAATATTATTGTTCTGTAAGAAACAACCAGCAGGACGATTTCAGAGAGGCCTGGAGAGACTTGCATGAACTGATGCTGAGTGAAATGAGCAGAATCAGGAGATCATTATACACGGCAACAACAATACTATATGACGATCAATTCTGATGGACATGGCTCTCTTCAACAATGAAATGTTTCAAACCACTTCCAATTGTTCAGTGAAGAAAGCCACATCCAGAGAGAGGGATGTGAAATGTGGACCACAACATAACATTTTCATACTCTCGATTAATGTTTGCTTACATTGTTTCCTTTATCTGATATTTATTTCTTGTAGATACGATTTTTCTTGCACAACAATAAGTGTGGAAATATATATGTATATACATATATTCAATTTGTCAAGTATTTTATCATAATTAACATGTAGTGGATATCCTGCCATCTATGGGAGGGTTTGGGAATAGGGGGGAAAATTTGTAACAGAAAGCTTTGTAAGGGTTAATGTTGAAGAATTACCCATACATATGTTTTGAAAATAAAAAAAAAATACTGAAAATTTTTTTAAAAAGAGTCACTCAATTCCACTAATAATTCTGCAGTGTTGCTATCTTCTTATAATCCTCCAGCATTACTTATTATCGTGCCATTTTTGTGAAATTATAGTGAGGTAAAACTTTAGTCTTGTTTTGATTTGTATTTCTCTTATTAGTGATTTGAGTTATTCTTTCTTATGTATAAGATTTAACAGACTGCAACCTGAATATCAATTAGTAATGTGTAGCAACAGACAAAAAA
>JAJPUD010018976.1:0-19173 GCA_023553655.1 Myrmecobius fasciatus
CTGGCCAGGAAGCCCCTTGTGGACAGGCACTGGCTTTGTGCTGGAAGTCGGTACCTGGCCCCCTCCTTTCCCTTCCTGGGCCGCTGGGAGCCACAGGTGGTTGCTGGTTCAGCAGGGAACCCGCTGGAGGAAGGGGCCTTTCTGACCCAGAGGCTCCAGCTCTGGGCGTCCCGGCCCTCAGCAGCTCCGGGAGGGTTTAGGCCAAGCCCGCTCAGACTCATATTGGCTGGTTTGGGTTTTAAAAACATCACCTTTGAAGGAAAACCTACATTATTAGTTAGAAGTGAGGAAAAAGAGAGGGGTCCTTTGGCCCCCTGGGGATCAAGGCTCCAGGCGAAGAAGCCCTGATCTTGCCCCCACCTGGCTCATTCTAGACCTGAGGGGTGAAGTCACTTTGCCCTCTGCCCCCAGGGCTGGCCCGCTCTGTTGGACACTCCAGGGCCTGTTTTTGTGTATCTTGTACAAAAATGGTCCCTTTTTTCATGAGCACTGGGAAGCAGGGGGCTGCCATGGAGGGTGACTGTGGGGCTGCCACGGGGGGGGGTGACTGTGGGGCTGCCATGGGGGGTGACTGCAGAGCCCCCTGGGAATTTGAACTCTGCCTCTGAGTGCTCCTGGTTTTCTGGCAGTCAGCAGACCACAGTCTCCCTTGGAAGGCAGTGCTGGCCCCAGCCCCTGGCCCTGCTGGCCCGAGGGCAGCCATTGCTGGGGGCCCCTTCTTAGCCATCCCAGAGTCTGCTTCAGTGAAATTGGAATGCTTCTGGGGCTGTTTGCCTCCCTTGTAACACTTCGGGCGCCTCCCCGAATCCTCTGTCCAGAGCCACGTGCCTGAGGAATAGAACTGAAAATCACATGACTTTTCTGAGTCTTCATCAAGTACAAGGGGCAGAAAGATGTGGGGGAAGACCTCCCCCCTTTGCCATTTGCCTCCTTGGGGGTGCAGATTTAGAGTTGACGTGGCTTCCTGGCACAACCTGGGACGCTGAGGCACGGGGGCGCTACCTGGCTCGCCCGGGGCCGGGCAGCTGTGAGTCGGTTTCCTGGCTCCCGGACAGACCGGGAAGGTTGGGGTCCCCAACCGGCTTGCCCAAGAGGGAGAAATGAGCCCAAGCTGCCTGTGGGTCCACACACAGGGCTGTCGGGGTCAGTGCTGGGCTCTGAATGGAGGGACAAGGACCCTGGGGGCCGGCCTCAATCTAGGCAAAGGAACCGGGGGGGGTTCCTGTGCTCTTGCTGAGCACAGAGCTTTCTTTGTCCTGGCTGGGATCAAGTACTGGGCATGTTCCTAGCCCGAGGTGATCATCTCTCTCATCCACATCTAGATCTCTGTCATCTCTCTCATCTACATGTATGTCTCTGTCTGCATCTATTGCATCTCTCTGTATCTGGCTGAGTTACCGTGATCGAGCCAGGATTTGGACCCAGGCTCTCTCCTCCCATTCGTACATGTGCTGACCACGGGCCTTGGGCCAGTGCCGTCCCCCGTTACTTTTGGGGTCCCCTGGCCTCTCATCTTCGGCCGAGGAAGCTCTGCGTGCCCACCAAGCTTGGAGAACCTGGCCCGATCTGGGCGGCGGAGGCTCCTCTCCGAGCCCCGGCCCCGCTCCTTTCCTGTTTGTCTGGGCCAGACTAGTGGTCCCAGGGGCTTGCCGAGCCCTGGTCAGGCACTGTGCTAAGTCCCGAGGCTGCGAGAAAAGCAAAGGCCCCCGTCCTCCTGGAGCTCGCAGCAACTACATGCTAGTGAAGAGCGTTCAGGGTGGATGGAGGTTGGTGGGTTCTGGGAGAGGCCCAAAGTGACATGGCTGTGCTGGAAGCGAGCCACAGGGCGTCCCATCACAGCCGAGCGCGTCCCACGGGTCGGCCACAGACAGTCCCCGTGAGCCTTTGTGCATGGCGCGTTGTCTCCGTGTTGTCTCCTTTGTGTTGTCTCCTGTGTGTTGTCCACGTGCAGTGGGGAGAGGGAGCGGCTTTTCCGAAGCTTTGGTACCTTTTTTAGCGTCTCGACCGCGTGGAGGGATCCGGTAAGCAGGCCAGGGTGGGGTGAGCAGACAGTTTCTGGGGCACCTTCTCTAGCCCCCCTCACACATGGAGGTGAGCGGCGTGACCCCTAAAAGGCTGCCCAGACACCCAGGGAGCTGCCGAAGCCCCCGGCTGCTTCCGGTGGGATTGTCCCGTGGCCTGGGCCGCCTCTGTCGCGGCCTGTGTCCGCACCTGCCGCTTTGTCGCTCGCCCTTTGCCGCGGGGCTTTGAGATCACCAGAAATGGTCGAATGGCAGCCGGCGTCCTTTGATCTGTGAGATTGAAGTGAGGCAGAAAGGCAGGGAGTCCTCAGGCTCCGTCTCTCTTCCGAAGCCTCCTTGGAGGGGAAGGCAGCTGGGGTGGCCCTGGGGAATCTCTGCGGAAGGTGACCTTTAGCCTTTGTCATGAGGCAGCTGGGAAACTGAGGTGGGGATGAAGAGGCAGAGCGTTCCAGACGTGGGGCGCACTCTGTGCAAAGGCGCCGAGACAGTAAAAGCCTGAGGGTCGGGGAGCTGGCCAACACGGGCCCACCGGGGGGTACAGGGAGGGGTGCAGTCTGGGAAGAGAGGGGACGTGGGAAGGGCTTTGAGTGCCTCTTGGGGGGTTCTTTTGGATCAGCCCTGGCACGAGGCTGGGTAAGGGGTTGGGACAGGCTTGGTGAGACCCGGCTCTGGGAAGTCACTTTGTACCACTTCCTGAGGAGGGAATGGCTCGGGGGAGGCCCGGGAACTGTTTAGAGGTCACTTCAGGTGAGAACTCATGGGCCCAAACAGGATGGAGAGGGCCTGGAGATAAGCAACGTGGAGCCAGAAATGACAGGGCTTTGTCCCTGATTGGTGCCGTCAGACGGAGTGGGCAGAACAGTGGGATCCTTGCCTGAGCAAAGGGAAGTGGGAGGAGAGCATGGTTTGGGGAGAGGGAGTTCCAGTTCCATTGTGGACTCACTGCATGGAATCCACTGGAACCAGCCAGTGAGAGATCTGGCTCGTGAGAGATGTGGCCAATGAGAGACGTGGCCGATGAGGGATGTGACCAATGAGAGATGTGGCCAATGAGAGATCTGGCCAATCAGAAATCTTGCCAATGAGAGATCTGGCCAATGAGAGATCTGACTGATGAGAGATCTGGCCAGTGAGAGATGTGGCCAATCAGAGATCTGGCCGATGAGAGATCTGGCCGATGGGAGATCTGGCCAATGGGAGATCTGATGCTCTGGAGACAGGCCGAGTTTGGCTGTAGGTCCTGAGAATCACCTGCAGAGAAAGGATGATCCATGGGAGCCGGCCAGAGGCCTTGCCAAGCCAAGGCGGATGCAGAAAGAAATGGCCCAGGGTTAGAGGGTGGGTCTGATGCAAGGAAGAGAAACTGAGGCGTTCCGAGCAGAGCCTTGTGGGCAAGGTTAGCAGGAAGGGAGAGCCCGAGCCCCTCAGTGGCCAGGGCCGCGCTGGGCAGACAGAGCAGCCTTTTCCCCAGTTGGCAGAGGTGTAGAGTTAGCTGCCGTGTAGCTTCTTCCAGGACCTATGACAAGAGTCATCCTCTGGAGACTCTGGTGTTGGGGCAGCCGGATGATAGACAGAGCCCCGGCCCTGGAGTCAGGAGGACCGGAGTTCAAATCTGGCTCAGACATGTAACACTTCCTGGCTGTGTGACCCCGGACAACTCCAGTGGCCTTAAAAAAAAAAAAAAACAAACAAACAAAAGTCTGGCATTGGCTTATGGGCACAAAGGACCCCTGGGACCCCCAGCCCCCCATTCTGGGACGAGAGCCCAGAAATCGAGGGAGGTTCAATTCTGACAGATGCTCCCGTTAAGTCGTCAAGCTTTTTCAATCAGACGGACTCGTAAGTCGGGTTCCAGTTCTCAGTCAATCAGTAATTAATACTGCGCAGCAACGCACTCTTGTTTTCACTCCTCCCGTACGACGGGATCGAGCCCCGTCTCCATGGAATCGCCGGCTCCGGACCAGGTGGGATAATCCCATGGGGGCGTCTGCAGGAGCCCAGTTAGCAGCGGGCGATGGAGAGCCGTGATTCCTGGCTTCCGCGCCAGCCGTGAGAGGTTGGGTCGTCCCCGATCGTTACAGACGGCGCAGCGTGAGGGGATGGGTCCCTCCTGCCAGGTTGGGACGCTTGGGTAAGGCTTGGGGGCTAAGGCCTTTCCGGCCTTGCTCCCTCGGCCGGCGTGTTGATGAGATCTGCTGGGGGCGGTCCCCTGCACCAACCCATCCCGTCACAGAAAATGGCACATAGGAGAGGCAGACTTGCCATGTTGTCTGGTCCATAGTGCCCCCGCGCCTCCCCAGGAGCCCGCCGTTCGATGCCCGTTTAATCTCGGGTCCCTGGTCCCATTCTAGAATAGGCTCGGGCGAGGCAGCAGTCTGTATAGAATGGCCGGCCACTTCCAGAGGTTCCCAGGTGTTTCTGCCGTAACCCTTGGACACGAGAGATCTTATGGTAATTTAGTAACTTGTTGAGACGGAACATCTAGTGAGGAACCCGCTCCGGAACGTCAGAGAACTTGAGTCCGGCGTGGAAATAGGCTGACAGGCCAGTGCGTGTTCCGTCAGGTTGTCTTGTTGCTCCTCAGAGTGCTGTGCTCCGTTTAACTTATTTAAAAAGTTGCGTTTGTCTTCACTCACCTTTATCTCCGTCTAAAGCTGATCCTCTTGCTTCCCCTTCAGGAGGATGTGATGTGACCGTGACGGAAGGTTGTCCCGGGAGCCATGCCCATTGTAAGACCTCGTGGCCTTACGGTTGCTGTTGTTGGTTTTTTTTTTTTTTTTTTTTTTTTTTTGCTTTCTGCTGAGGCAGTTGGGGTTCAGTGACTTGCCCAGGGTCACACAGCCAGGACGTGTCTGAGCCTAGATTAGAACTCGGGTCCTCCTGACTCCAGGGCTGGGGCTCTAACCGCTGCACCCCTTAGCTGCCCCTTGTGGCCTTATCATTTGTCATTCAAATGACAATTTAAAGTGACTCCTCACTAGGGTCGTGTTGGCAGAAGTCACCGGCAGGGCTCGTTACAGGGGAAAACGAGGCGCCCTTGCCCTTATGTGGCATTTGCCACAGGAGGGAAGAGGCAGGCACGGAACGGCGCCGATCCCGGCCCTTAGTTCTGTTTAATTCCCGGCAGGGGCCGTGGTCAGCGGCCGGACCGCGCTCTTCACTTTCCCAGAGGGGGGTGCGCAGGGGCAGCAGCCCCCCAGGCGGGGCCCAGCCCATTCCCTTGGAGTGATGGACGGCAGCGCGTTCGAGTCCCGAGGGTCTGTTCCTCCGACGGCACAATCTCACTCTCGGCGGCCTGGTTTTCCAGCAGTATCAGGACGTTCCGGTGCTCCCTCACCTGAAGGTAACCGCGAGCTGGACTTGACTCGCCCAGCGCTGATTCACACACGGAGGGAGAAGTCGCTTCAGAGCAGAGCTTCCCTTTTATTAATATCCATGCACTTTGCTGATTCTCCGCTTAGATGAAGCTCCCTCATGTCTGGAGCGCGACTTTTCCATTCCTGCCGTTTGCCCGGGAGAGGCAGAGCTCGGACTCGGTCATTCACAAGGCACGGCCAGTAAGGCCGGCGAGATCTGGGCCCGAGCGGCCTCCGGGATGGCCCTCTCTCCTCCCGGCAGCCAGCCACTATTTCCTAATTGAAGACAACACTGACCCTGTTAAGCAGCGAGGGAATACTCTGTAGGGGATTCATGATCTTCAGATTAAAAGGGGAAGCACTTGCCTTAACAGCTTTGCTCAGCTTTCCCAAGTCCAGGGAAACTTCTGTGTGCGGGAAGCAGTAACGGGGCGGGAAGCGTTTCCCAGCTGTCTGTCTGTCTGTCTTCCAGAGGCTGTGCTACCTGGGCCGGCCTCTGGAGCTGTCCAGCACCGAGTGATGGAATCAATTAGGCGAGGGAGGGCAGTTCCTTTCCAGCATGCTTCCCACGGGCCGGGTTCTTTCGGGCCCTTTCGGAAAGCCTGTTTCCTTTTGATTTCTCAGTTACCACTTGAGCCACTCGCTAAGCGTGATTCCAGGAAGTTATAAATAGGAAGACTTGCAGAGACTTTCTCTTTGGAGGAAAAGACAATCTCCGAAATACTGGGTAGTTTTTAAACAATCTGGCCGACTCGTGGTAGTTCAGCTCATAAGATACAAAACTGCTGGCGAGCAAATGACAGCCATTTAGTTGATTTCAAAGTAACCATTCCCAGTTTTAGACTTTCTTTCACGCGGACGAGAAGACATAATAACTTTATCCAAACACAATTACAGCATTTAGATCGTAGCTTGGGTTGGGGGGCGGTTCTCAACCTTCTCATTAAAA
This sequence comes from Myrmecobius fasciatus, assembly GCA_023553655.1. Taxonomy (NCBI): domain Eukaryota; kingdom Metazoa; phylum Chordata; class Mammalia; order Dasyuromorphia; family Myrmecobiidae; genus Myrmecobius; species Myrmecobius fasciatus. Next base: position 6,327 of record JAJPUD010018976.1, read on the forward strand.
CAAAGACTTCTACATTTAAAAGGCAGAAGGCACTTTGGAAAAATGATTTTTACAATTACAATTTCCTTTCCTTTTTTTGGGGGGGGGGCTGAGGCAATTGGGGATAAGTGACTTGCCCAGGGTCACACAGCTAGGAAGTGTCCGGGGTCAGATTTGAATTCAGGTCCTCCTGACTCCAGGGCTGGGGCTCGAACCACTGCGCCCCCTAGCTGCCCTTACAATTACAATTTTCAAAGACATCATTTTGATAATGGGAATCAAGGGAAGTGGCCTCTTGACAGTGTTTTACAATAATTGAGAACAATTTCCCACATACTATGAAATGAAAAGAGAATTTACTTTTCTCATCATGTCTGATATTCTCCCAGATTCCACGTTGCAAGAGAAACTAGAAGGCCAAAGAATATCCGCAGTTTGTGATTTTGTTTCGGTTTCCAAACCGAGCACCAACAAACTTCTCAAGTTTCATCTCCGTAGATGTAGCAAATCCTCATCCTTCGGAAAGCTTCATCTTCTTACCCCTGCCACGCTGTTTGAGTCCAAAGCCCGCTAAGGACAGTTAACACTTGCACGCGGCTCCCTCTGCTAGCGCTTTAGAAACATCCCATTCCTCCCACAGCCTTGTGGATGGGCACTATGAGTTATTATCCCCTTTTGATATAGAAAGATGATGGATTAATTCTCTTATGTGCCCCAATTTTGTATATTCCTCACAAAATTTTGATCAGATCAGATCCAGATTGATAATTCCTAATCATACTATTTAAATCTCAGTTTTTCTAGGAGCTCAGTGTTTTCAGTTAGTTCATGTTCAAACAGTTAGGGTGGCCCTCCCAGCTCCCCAGAACTATTTCTTTATCTCTTTAAATCCCCTCAAATGCCAAATCAATTCTTTTTGTTTTCTTAACTTAAGCTTACCCATGTACTTTCACGGGGCACCTCTCCCCTACCCAGAGGCTGTCCGCTGTCACCTGGGAGAGGAAAAGCTGCTTATAATTTTTTTTAACAAAGGCCTTTAGCAGAACTGTTTAAACCAGACCAAAACTCCTGCTATTTTCAGTTCACTTTCAGATTAATCAGTTAGTTAATATGTCTTTGTTAACTTTTCACTTAACTCTTCAAAGTCTTGGGAAATTGCTTTTTGAGTTTATTTTGATTGGGGAAAGGGAATTTAGGCAAGGCTTGTCAGGGTATTTGTCTGAATCCTATGTATTCTGGGGGATCAAAGCCTCTTGCTCGCTTCTGCTTGCTTAATTCTTCTCGTCCGAATCATCTGCATTCTAATGAAAATAAGTCTTTAGCACGCAAAGTCCTGTTTGGCTTCTTAAAGGCTCACCAGTGCAGTTTATCATCTCAGTTTCTTTGAAGCCATTAGGGTTTCTAAGAGAGATAAATAAACTCCCAAACCCGCTCGCTCGGCACAAGGCAAAGTTCCTCTTTGATGCCCTTGGAGGTCCTGTCTCCCTTTCTGAAAGTTAATCTCTTCTGTGCCAGAGAAGCCTTCACTCACCCATTTTATGAAGGTGTCCACTTGGCAAAGACCGGGGAGAGGCCAGAGCCCAAGAATGATTTTTCAGTTTCTGGTTTGGTGTATAAAAGCAGCTGACATCTTGTAGTGCTGTAGTTAAATGGGGAAAGAAACTTGGAAGCACTTTTTCTTTGACTGTGAAAGATGCTTGTTCCTCGTGGGCTCCTCCTTTTACAAAGTCTGGGATGGTTTCTGAGACTGTAGCTTAGTTACTAAATTATTGTGTCTAATTAAGCAGTTGGGAGTTTTGGGATTGTCTTATCAAGAGGGAGTTAATTTACTAATGATTTTAAAGGAACAGAAATCTTCACACTAATTTAATTTTGGGATTTAATTTGGATCAAGTATAACCATATAATCACTAATATTGCTGATTTAAAATCTCAGTTTTTCACCAGGGCCATTAACTGCCAGGATTTCAAATTTCAAGGCCCACTGTTATCAATCAGCTTATGCTTTGACTTTTCAAAATTAGCTCATATTGAAAAGGGATGATGAGACTACAGTTGTTGCCCATGTAATTGTGAATTTCACGTTGGTTTGATTGAATTAGACAACAGCATCTTTAGGAGCGCATTTAGACAAAGCCTTTGGCGTTTAAAGAGACTGATCTAGTTTGACATTGTCTTCCCCGGTGACTATATCCCTTTCACTAAATCTTTGATAGGAAAGCAAATTGTTTTCCCTTATGATTTACTAATAAAATTTCCTCATTGTCAAGTGATCAACAATGATTTGTATTAGAGATATCTTTTGATTTTTAGCATAATTTTTTCTTGATTTAGAGTATCTGATTTTATTAAAAACGCCAATGGAAATATTAATTGGAGCTAGCAGAAATTGCACCCAAAAAACCCCCCCAAAAACAATGTGATGGAGGCTGTAATTTTCCAGTGATTTTTTTTCTTTTAAGTTATTCAAAGGCTAAATCCATTTCTTCTGTTTTCTTACCCCTGTTTTATAGAAAAATATATTTTATTTGTTAGTTGATCCCTGATTCCTTTTTTAATTATTTTATTGAAGCTTTTTATTTTCAAAACATATGCATAAATAATTTTTCAACACTGACCCTTGCAAAACCTTGTGTTCCAAATTTCTCCCCTTCCCCTTCCCCCCTCCCCTAGATGGCAAGTTATCCAATATATGTTAAACATGGTAAAAATATATGTTAAATCCAATATATGCAGATATATTTATACAATTCTCTTTCTGCACAAGAAGAATCAAATCAAAATGGAAAAAAATGAGAAAGAAAATAAAAAGCAAGCAAACAACCACAAAAAGAGTGAAAATGCTGTGCTGTGATCGCCCCTCAGATCCCACAGGTCTCTCTCTGGATATACGTGGTTCTCTTCATCACTGAACAATTGGAACTGGTTTGAAACATCTCATTGTTGCAGAGAGCCATGTCCATCAGAATTGATCATCATATAGTCTTGTTGTTGCCGTGTATAATGATCTCCTGGTTCTGCTCATTTCACTCAGCATCAGTTCATGCAAGTCTCTCCAGGCCTCTCTGAAATCGTCCTGCTGGTCATTTCTTACAGAGCAATCATATTCCATAACATTCATATACCATCATTTATTCATTCATTCTCTAATTGATGGGCATCCTTTCAATTTCCAGTTTCTTGCCACTACAAAAAGGACTGCCACAAACATTCGTGCACATGTGGGGCTCTTTCCCTCCTTTAAAATCTCTTTAGGGATCTAGGCCCAGTAGAAACACTGCTGGATCAAAGGGTATGCACAGTTTGATAACTTTTTGAGCGTAGTTCCAAATTGCTCTCCAGAATGGTTGGATCCGTTCACAGTTCCACCAACAATGTATCAGTGTCCCAGTTTTCCCACATCCCCTCCAACACTCATCATTATCATTTACTGTCATTTTAGCCAATCTGACAGGTGTGTAGTGGTATCTCAGAGTTGTCTTAATTTGCATTTCTCTGATCAATAGTGATTTGGAGCAACTTTTCATGTGACTAGAAATAGTTTCAATTTCTTCATCTGAAAATTGTTCATATCTTTTGACTATCTATCAATTGAAGAATGGCTTGAATTCTTATATATTTGAGTCAACTCTCGATATATTTTAGAAATGAGGCCTTTATCAGAACCTTTGAATGTAAAAATATTTTCCCAGTTTACTGCTACCCTTCTAATCTTGTCTGCATTCATTTTGTTTGTATAAAAACTTTTTAACTTGATTTAGTCAAAATTATCTATTTTGTGATTAATGATGATCTCTAGATCTTCTTTGGTCACAAATTCCTTCCCCCTCCACAGGTCTGAGAGGTAAGCCATCCTACATTGTTCTAATTTGTTTATAATATCATTCTTTATGCCTAGATCATGAATCCATTTTGACCTTATCTTAGTACATGGTGTTAGGTGTGGGTCAATGCCTATTTTCTTCCATACTAGTTTCCAATTATCCCAGCAGTTTTTGTCAAATAGTGAGTTTTTATCCCCAAAACTGGGGTCTTTGGGTTTATCAAACACTAGATTACTATTGTCATTGAGTATTTTGTCCTGTGAACCTAACCTATTCCACTGATCCACTACTCTATTTCTTAGCCAGTACCAAATGGTTTTGGTGACCACTGCTTTATAATATAGTTTTAGACCTGGTGCAGCTAGGCCACTCTTATTTGCTTTTTGTTTTCATTAATTCCCTTGAAATTCTTGACCTTTTGTTTTTCCAGATGAATTTGATTGTTATTTTTTCTAGGTCAGTTAAATAATTTCTTGGGAGTTTGACTGGCATAGCACTAAATAAATAGCTCAATTTAGGTAGTATTGCCATCTTTATTATATTCGCTCGACCTATCCAAGAGCACTTGATGTTTTTCCAGTTGTTTAGATCGGACTTTATTTGCGTGGAGAGTGTTTTGTAGTTTTGCTCATATAGATCCTGACTTTCCCTTGGCAGATATATTCCCAAATATTTTATACTATCGATAGTTATTTGGAATGGAATTTCTCTTTGTATCTCTTGCTGTTGCATTTTGTTGGTGATGTATAAAAAAGCTGATGATTTATGTGGATTTATTCTGTATCCTGTAACTTTGCTAAAGTTGTGGATTAATTCTAATAGTTTTTAGTGGATTCTCTAGGGTTCTCTAAGTAGACCATCATATCATCTGCAAAGAGTGATCATTTGGTTTCCTCATGACCTACTCTAATTCCTTTAATCTCTTTTTCTTGTCTTATTGCCAAAGCTAGCATTTCTAATACAATATTGAATAGTAATGGTGATAGTGGGCAACCTTGTTTCACCCCTGATCTTATTGGGAATGGTTCCAGTTTGTCACCATTAGATAAGATGCGAGCTGATGGTTTTAAATAGATGCTACCGACTATTTTAAGGAAAAGTCCATTAATTCCTATGCTCTCTAGTGTTTTTAATAGGAATGGATGTTGGATTTTATCAAATGCTTTTTCTGCATCTATTGAGATTATCATATGTTTTACAAAAACTTTATAACTTGAGATAGTCAAACTTATCTATTTTGTGATTAATGATGACCTCTAGTTCTTCTTTGGTCACAAATTCTTTCCTCCTCCACAGATCTGAGAGGCAGACTATCCTATATTCTTCTAATTTCTTTATAATATCACTCTTTATGTCTAAATCATGAACCCATTTCAACTTTTATCTTGCTATACGGTGGTAGGTGGGGGTCAATGCCTAGTTTCTGCCATACTAGTCCCAATTTTCCCAGAAGTTTTTGTTAAATAGTGAGTTCCTATCCCAGAAGCTGGGCTCTTTGAGTTTATCAAACACTAGATTGCTGTAATCATTGCCTATTTTGTCCTGTGAACTAACCTTTTCCATTGATGGACTACTCTTGATGCCTGATTCTTAAACAAGCTTTTTTCTCTCTGGGAACACTGGGATTTACCCTCATTGCAGGGCTGATAATAGGACTTGCTTGGTATCTTCTGGCTGGCTGTTTAAAATCAGGATGTAACAGAAGTGTGAATGAACCCCAACTTTACTTTGATTCTTTTGGAAACTGAGGGTAGTCTAAAATTTTTCTGGTTAGCCTTTCACCCCGCTCCCCATTTCTACCCTTCTGTAAATTTGTTGATTTCTTCAAGTGCAGTTTTAAAATTATACCTTTGAATCTGTAACTAGTTCCACTGAGAGGTCCCCAAAACTTCAGCTTTGGAGACTCACAAACTGAAGAGGCTTTGGATTGATTTTGCGGATCAGAAGGGAGCCTTGAGCAGGTAGAGCTCTGTTCTCAATCTTTAATTCCACCATCTTAGTTTCATGTTAAATGGCAAGTGTATTTAATCTGAAGTTCTGAGGTGTGTAATTGTTTTAAACTTAGAGGGATTTTACCCTGAATTTTCCTGTACCATTTCTCCAAGTTGTTCTTCCCTTGATGCTTCTCTGAATTTCACTGACTCCTTCTTGCACAGAGATTTGCCGATTTTTGTTTTCCTCTGATTTTTTACAAAGCTTACTAACCTCCAAACTCCAAAAAAACCCAGCAGAGAAGAATAATACATTTAGTCTCTTAGTTTTCTTTTCTTTTCTTTTTTTTTTTTTGCTGAGGCAGTTGGGGTTAAGTGACTTGCCCAGGGTCACTCAGCTAGGAAGTGTCAAGTGTCTGAGGCAGATTAGAACTCAGGGCCTCCTGACTTTGGGGCCGTTGCTCTATCCACTGTGCTACCTGGCTGCCCCAGTCTCTTATTTTTCATAACTTTCTTTCATTTTTGTAACTTCAGTCTAGGGAGTAACTTCAGAGAGAGAACAGAAAGACTCTCCCCCCCGAAGACTTGAGAGTTTTCCTTTTCCCCGCATCATGTTCCGGCTGTCGTTGGGCTCAGGGTGTAGTTTTTCCATCCGTACTTTAGCCAAATCCTCCCTGCCTGGTTTCCACTCCGGAAGTGAAGCTAAGTCTCTGCTGGAGAGAAGAGCAGGTCAAGCTGAAAGCTGGGGCCGTCCCGACTCCGCTGAAGTAGATACGTGGGAAGGACGGAGGCCGACTAAAAGGAAATGAAAAAGGCCTTCCCTTCCTGAGAAGGGCAGAGGAAACATCTTGCTCTTTCTCTGCTTGGAGAACGGGGAAGTGCAGCCTCCAGGACAGCTCTCCCAGAGGAGCTCTTCCCAGACTGAGTCCTGGGATTGTCGTGATAAAAAAAATCTGTGATGAAGAGAAACTGAGGCACGAGCACGGTCATTTATGGGCTGAGGAGAGGCCCCCAGCTCCTCAGTGACCAGGGGGCATTTGGGCGGCCAGAGCAGGCCTTTCTGTGGTTGGCAAAGGTGCCTGATTCATAGGAAGGGGTTTCTCGGATGTTCCCGGCTCGGGAGCCCAAAGCACAGCTTCCGCCTCCAGGCCCCCTCGCCGTTCCGGGGCAAGAGCCCAGACTGAGCCCGGAAGGAAATAGATGGAAGGCCAGCGGTGTGCTGGGTCAGACCCGTCCCAAGGATCTCTCAAGCAATCCCTAATAAATACGCCAGAATAAAGCGGGGGTCACTGCTCACTTCTGCCTCTCGATGGGGCTGAGAAGGGGCAGGCAGAGAAGCAGGAGAACCAGGGAAGAACGGTGTCCCCCAAACCTGGGGCGAGGGGACCAGGGATGGGGGGTCACGAAGGACGAGGAACGAGAAGGGGACGTGGGGAAGGCGGCGTCATCCGTGACGTCGTGAGCCGTTTTGGTGGAGATGGGGCTTGAGGAGGAGAGGAGAGGAGAGGGTGGGGGGGACCGAGGGGGCGGTCTGCTATGCAGTGGGACCCCTTGTACACTAGAGGGGTCCAGGTGCCTCGGAAAGGACGGGGCCCTTTTGTGGGGGGCAGGAAGGGGCAGAAGGCATCGGGGTGATGGCAGTTGGGGAGCAGAGAGAAGTGCAAGCTCTCAGCTTGGGAGGGAACGAGCGTTTGTCCATGGGTGGCTGGCGGACCCACCCCTGAGGGGGCCCCGGGTGCCGTGTCCGGGAAAGTTTGATCTGGCCTAAGCAAGTCTTGGGTGGGCAACAGGTGTGGAGCATCAGTGGCAGAGGCTGGACTCTGTTCTCTCTGCCAAGTGTGGGGGGGGTCCCTGCCCTGCCGGCCCTTACACCCACTGGCCACTGAGTCCTTCCTTGCACCTTAAACCCGTGGCCACCGAGTTCTTCCATAGATCTTAGGCCACTGAGGCCTTCCCCGGGCTTCCCACTTCCGGGACAGAACTGGTGCCCCTTGCCACTCTCCCGGGTACCCGGGGCAGCTCCTTACCTTTAGGATGCTGCTGTATAAGGCCCTAGACTTAAGGCTGGAAGGAGCCTTTGAGACTGTTCATTCAATAAGCCGTGTTCAGCGCCCGCTTACATGGCACCTGCCTCTGTGCCAGGTCCTGGGGATGAAAGACAAACAGGAAGCGGGCTGTGCCCTCCCGGGCCTACATTGTGCTGGCAAGGGCCGAACGTGGTGGGAATGAGGGTTTGGAAGAAAGCGCGCACTCTGGGCGCGAGGGACGGCCTTTTGGCTGGCACGCGGAACTTGGGCAGGCGGCCGGGTGGTGGAGGACGGCCGTCAGGGTGGCTTCGAAGCGGGCTCCCGGCCTTCCCTGCGACTACTGCTAGGCCCAGCTCCTTTGGGAAGCCTTCCTCCTGAGGTCCAGGGCCCCTCTGTCCAGAGCCTTGCGTTCTGTATTCGCTTGGATGTGTTCTCTGCCTTGGGGGGGGGCTGCCCCAGCACGGTGCCCAGCCCACAGTAGGCAGCTGTAAGCGTGCACTGCCCAGAGCCATCTGGAAGCCATGCAAGCGTTTTGAGAAGGGGAGTGACGCAAGGAGCCCCCGTTTTAGGGAGGTTATTCGCTGGGCTCTGCACGGCGAGGGCTCGGAGCGGAGCCTGGTTAGAAGCTGTCACTGGGGTCCGAGCAAGGGAGGAAGGATCATCCTGAGCTCCTGGAGGGCGGGGAGTGCCCTCACCTCTTTGTGTGTCCCCTGCACTTAGCACGGGGTCCGGCACATAGTAGGTCTCCACAAAGGCTTCCTGAATTGAATGGGTTGGAAGTGGGCATTGGCCGTGGGAGTGGAAAGCGGGCCCATCTACATCCAAGGTTTCTGTGGGGAGGATGGACCCACGCGGGTGAGGGAGAGGGCACAAAGCTCCGGCTGTGGCCGTGTTCTCTCACTGAGAGGTCCGGAATGCTCTGGGCCTTGGGTAAGCTCTCCTCCTGGGTCTGCTTCGTTGACCTTGTATGGGTTCTTGGAAATCTTCCCAAGAAAACCTTGTGTTTGCTCTGAGGGGCAGTGGGAGCTGCCCAGGAACCTGCCAGCTTGTGCCCAGAGAGTGGGCAGGGTTGGAGAGAAGGGAGGGGCTGGCCTTCCTTGCCCCCCTGCTCTGAAGCAGCCGGCTGGGGCTCTCTCGGCCAAGGCTTTCGGAAGCGGGACCCCCGCTGTGGGGCCCCGGGAGCCGACCGAGGGGCTCCGTCTGACCCTGCTTTATCTTGGATCCGCTTAGGCCTGGCCCCGTGTCGGCCTTGGGGCTTGTGAATGCTGCCAAGGACCCAGAAAGGGGCTGTGAAGGGGCGTGGCCTCCCTGGGCCCCTGCTGCCAGGCAGGCTTGCTCTTCTCCCTGCGCGCCCCCCGGGCCCCTCGCTCCTCCTTCACCCACCATGGGGGCGTCCTCCTGCCCCAGGCCTCCCTCCTCCTGCTCGGGTGATCCCATCCGTCCCCCAGGCTCACAGATGGACACCGGGCCATGGCGCACACTGAGCTCTGAGCCTCGGTCTGGAGTGGGGGCCGCTGTGCCCGGGGCCCTCCTGGGTGGTGAGGAGGCGTGTGCCACGCGCCGGTGCTGGGCAGCCTCGACCTTGGAGCCGATCGGGCGGCGCGGAACTTCTGAGGGGGTCCCGGGTCTTTTAGTCCCCCCCCACCTAGATTGGCTCCCCTTTTATAGCAAGCCTGCCCGCCCGAGCACCCAAGCTTTAGGGGTGCAGATCAGGGGGAGCAGGGAAGCAGCCTCCACACTAGCCAGGGAAGCCATTCACCCCGAATGAAGGGAAGGCCGGCCCCTGGGCAGCCCCAGGAGGGGGGGCCGAGCCCGCTGACCGCCAGGGGCTGCCCCCGAGAGTGGCATCCCAAATGGGCAGAGGGGGTCCTGCGCTGGAGAGTGGGACTTCCCTGGCAAGCGTGGAGGCTGCCTCCCTGCTCCGCAGGGCCCCGGGGGTGACAACTGCCTTCCCTCTGCTCCTAGACCCACGCCCTGGGATCTGAGGCGGGCCTGGCACCGCGGCCTGCCCGCCTCACCCACTGTGACGGAGGTCCTGTGGGGATGCCCCCTCCCTTGGGGGCCTCGGCTGGTCTGAGGGTGAACGCCCACAGGACAGGGGGAGAGGGCACAGTCTCAGAGACTGAAAACGGGTGGGGTCTGTGGGGAAAGCCAGGGGCGAGGGGGGCGAGGGGGGTAAGGGGGGCAAGGAGGCAGGGGGCGGCCCGGGAAGCCTCTTGGGTGGCCAGAACTGGCCTGAAGGCCCAGGGCAGGGCGAGGGAGGGCAGCCAGAGCCATTGGGGGGGGGCTGAGCTCTGAGGGTGGGGGGTGAGGACAGTCCCAGTGTGGAGGTTCCCTGAGGGGCTGATCCAGCAGGGATACAATGTAGCCAGGCTGGGATAAAGACCTTGCAGAGAGCCTGGAGGTCACCGGGAAGCCAAGGGGGGGAGGGGGGAGGGGGGAAGGAAGCGGCCCTCCCCTCCCTCTTTTATCCTGAGTCTCCTTTCTTCTTCCCCTCCTCCTCCTTTCATCCTCCCTCTGCTCTTCCTCCTTTCCCTTCCTTCCTTCTTTCTCTCCCTCCTTTTCCCCCTTCTCCCTCTCCTCCATTTCCCCCTTTCTTCCTCTTGTCCCCTTTTTTTTCCTCCTTTCTTCTGTTTCCCTTCTTTCTTTCTGTCTCCTCCCCCTTTCTTTCTCTTCTCTTCCCTCTTTCTTCCTCTTCTCTTTTTCCTTTCTTCTTTCTTTTCCCCTTTCTTCCTTTTCTCTTCCCCTTCTTTTAATCTTTCCTTCATTCTTCCTTCTCCCCTTTTTTCCTCCTCTTCCCCTTCCTCCTCTCTTCTTCCCCTTCCCTTCTCCTTCCTCTCCCCCCTCCATCTCCTCCCAATCTCCTGTTCTTTTCCTTTCTTCTCTCTCTGCCCTCCCCTTGCCCTCCCCTCTCCTCTGCCCTCTCTCCCTCCCCTTCTCCTTCCCCCCTCCCCCCTTCCTTTTCCCTTTCTGGCCCTCTCTCTGCCCCCTCCCCAGATGGAGGGGAGTTTCCTTCCACAAAGAGCCCACCCAAGGGCCTCCTGGCTCCCGTCCCACCCCGGGCCCGGGTGGCCGTGCCCCTGCGCTGTGGCTGAGCGGCGTGGCCCCGACATGCCGTGCTCTTCGTTTCCAATAGCACTCGGAGGTCACAGTCCCAACCTTGGAGCTGTCGGCTCACCGGGCGTGCTCGTTTTGCCCACTGTGACCCCGGCTGCCACCTGTGGTGACCCCGGCTGCCAGATCACCCCCCGGCCAAATCCTGCCAATTTGCCAACTAGCTCCTGGCTGGTTTCTGGCTCAGTTAGACTAGAAGTTCGGGAGGGGGCGGGAGGGGGTGGCCGGGCCATCACAGGGAGGAGGGGGCCTGCCCCCCACGGGGCGGCCGCGGACTGATTGAGCAAGAGGAGGGTTCAAGGCCGGTCCCGGATGCTGAGCAGCCGGGTGGCCCCGGGCTCCTCCCAGGGCTCTGGAGGCGCGCTATGGCAGAGCAGGGGAGTGGGGGCCGTGCCACCATTGCCGCCATCGCCGCTGCGGCTCTCGCAGACGCCCCCGTGGCCAGGGCCTGACGCCGCCTGTCTCTCGCTCGCACAGAATGGACCCCGCAACCTACGCGGAGTATCTCAGAGAGTCCGGAAACCAGATCTTCAAGAGCGGCAACTTCTCCTTGGCCATCAGAAAGTACGACGAGGCCGTCCAGGTGCTGCTCCACTTGTACCACTGGTGAGTGTGGGGGGCTGCTCGGGGGGGTCGGGGGGGTCCTGCCTGTCAGCTTCCCTTCCGCTCCTGCATCATCGCAGATGGCGCTGCTGGGACGATCCGGGGGTCCGGGTGGGGGCTTCTGCCCGCGCTTCCTTCTGCTGCCCACATCATGGCGTTTGGCGCTGCTGGGACAGTCTGGGGGGTTTGGGGGCAGGGGGCTTCTGCCCGCGCTTCCTTCTGCTCCTGCATCATTGCGGATGGCGCTGCTGGGATGGCCCGGGGCCCGGGGGAGGTGCTTCTGCCCGCGCTTCCTTCTGCTCCCCCCACATCATGGCGTTTGGTGCTGCTGGGACGGCCCGGGGGCCCGGACCTCCTTGGGCATCAGCCTCGGGCGCTCAGGTGCCCGTGTCCCTCCTGCAGGGTGCCCCCGAGAGACCTGGCCGTGCTTCTGTGCAACAAGTCCAACGCCTTCTACAACCTGGGCAAGTGGAACGAGGCCTTTTACGCGGCCAAAGAGAGCCTGCAGTGGGACCCGTCCTACGTGAAGGTAATGCGCCGTGCCGCCCTGCCCGCACCGCTGCCCGCCGCGCCGGCCTCTCGCCAGCCTCTCTGCGCTCTGAATAGGCTCCCAAGGTCAGGGCCATTGGCTGGGGGACAAGAGAAAAAAGTCGGGCTAAGTGAGGCAATGCACGTGTAACCGTAGGAGCAGAGCAGGGCCCCTGCCCCCGCCCCCGCCCGCCATCGGGCCGGCCGGCCTCTCCGCTTGCTCCTGCTTCCAGGCCCAGCGAGAAGGCGGAACCGGGCAGGGACCGGAGCTGGTCCGGGGCACGCTCGTGGGCGGGCTCCTTGAGGGCCGGCTGGGGTGCTCGGCGGCTGCACGATCTCTCCCGGTCAGTTGGCGCGTGGGAGCGAAGGGGCCGGCGGCCAGGCCCGTTCTTTGGGCCGCCCCGGGGGAGGGGAAGAACGTCCCCGGCTTCTCTTAGGGGAGGCAGGCCAGAGTCAGTCACCTGTGCGTCATCTGGGTTAAAGTGGTCATCGCCACGGGGGGAGGGGAGGCGCGCAGCCCAGGGAGCCTCTGAGGCTGGGCCGAGGGTTCCCGGAGGCAAGGGCAGGAGGGGGTGCCAGGGCAGGAAGGTGGGAGCAGGACCTGCTGCCCCTCCTGAGCCCATTGCACCCCTTCCCCCTGGCCCAGGCCCTCACCCTCCTCTGTGGATGGGATGCCTTCTGTCCACCCCCACAGGTGCACTGGAGCTCGTGCTTAGGGCCTGCCAGTCTGAGCTCGGCATTCAGGGCCCTCCAGGCTCACTTTGGCCCAAGGCCTTTCCCGGGCCTTTCCCAGACCTTCCCAGGACCTTCCCCAAGGTTTCCCCTGAGGCTGCCCGGGCCT
>JAJPUD010018977.1:4257-27491 GCA_023553655.1 Myrmecobius fasciatus
TCTCTCTCTCTCTCTCTCTCTCTCTCTCTCTCTCTCTCTCTCTCTCTTTTTCCTCCCTTCCTCCCTCCCTCTTTCCATCTCTCTCTGTCTGTGTGTGTACTACAAAAATAATACACTACTATCAAGTGTGTCCAATATCAGGAATATAGCACTGGTTCAATATTAAGGAAAAACCATCAGCATAACTGACTATATAAATGATGAAAACTATAATCATGATTATCTCAATAGATATAGAAAAACTTTTAACAAAATATAACACTCATTTTTATTTAAAAAATTAACACTAAAAAGCATAGGAATCTTTTTTCATATTAAAAACTTTTTTTGGCTTTATATATACACTCATTGTTTAAACAAATTCCCTTGTCAATCATGTTGGGAGAGAAAAATCAGAACAAAAGGAAAAAAACCACTAGAGAAAAAAAAAAGAAAAAAAAGTGCACATAGTATGTATTGATTTACAATCAGTCTACATATTCTCTCTTTGAATGTAAAAAGAATTTTCCATCGAAAGTTCATGGGTATTGCCTTGGATCCCTGAACCTCAGAGAAGAACCAAATCTGTCTTAGTTGATCATAACACAATATTGCTGTTATTGTATAATAACATACAATATTATCCTGATTCTGCTTGTTTCACTTAGCATCAGTTTATGTAAAACTTTCCAGGCCTTTCTAACATCAGATTGTTCATTATCTTTTATAGAAAAATAATATTCTATTACTTTCATATGCCATAACTTATTTACCCATTCCTCATTTTATGGGCATCTACTTATTTTCCAATTCTTTGCCACCAAAAAAAAGAGCTGCTACAAATAGTTTTGCACATTAGTCCTTTTCCCTCTTTTATACTTTCTTTGGAATGCAGATCCAGTAGTGGCATTGTGGGATCAAAGAGTATGCACAGTTTTATAGCTCTTTTGGCTAAGTTCCAAATTGCTTTCCAGAATGGTTGGATCAGTTCACAACTCCACCAATAATGTTTTAATGCTCCACTTTTCAAATATCCCACCAAACATTTATCATTACCTTTTCCTGTCATCTTAGCCAAAATGTATAAGATTTACCAAGAGGTATAAGATGGTACTTCAGAATTGGTTCAATTTGCATTTCTCTAATCAATGATGATTTAGAGTATTTTTATATGACTACAGATGACTTTAATTTCTTTCTTTCTTTCTTTCTTTCTTATTTTTTTATTAAAGTTTTTTATTTGTATAACATATGTATGGGTAGTTCCCCAGCATTGATCTTTACAAAGCTTTCCATTACAAATTTTACCCCCAGTCCCCTCCCCTCCCCTAGATGGCAGAAAGTGCACTACATGTTAATAATATTGAAATACTTGACAAGTTATGCAAGAAAAATCCTATCTACAAGAAAAAAAATCAGAGAAAGGCAACACAATGCAAGCAAATATCAATAGAGAGCATGAAAATGTTAGGTTGTGTCCATATTTCTTATCCCTCTCTCTGGGTGTATATGGTTTTCTTCAGTGAACAGTTGGAACTGGTTTGAGACAATTCTTTGCTGCAGAGAGCCATGTCCATCAAAATTGATCATCATGTAATACTGTTGTTGCTGTGTATGATGATCTCCTGGTTCTGCTCGTTTCACTCAGCATCAGTTCATGCAAGTCACTCCAGGCCTCTCTGAAATCGTCCTGCTGGTCGTTTCTTACAGAACAATAATATTCCATAACATTCATATACCATAATTTATTCAGCCACTCTCCAATTGATGGGCATCCCCTCAGTTTCCAGTTTCTAGCCACTACCAAAAGGGCTGCCACAAACATTCTTGCACATGTGGGTCCCTTTCCCTCCTCTAAGATCTCTTTGGGATACAGGCCCAGTAGAAACACTGCTGGGTCAAAGGGTATGCACAACTTGAGAACTTTTTGAGCATAGCTCCAAATTGCTCTCCAGAATGGTTGGATCCGTTCCCAGTTCCACCAACAATGTATTAGTGTCCCAGTTTTCCCACATCCCTTCCAACATTCTTCATTATCATTTCCTGTCATTTTAGCCAATCTGACAGGTGTGTAGTGGTACCTCAGAGTTGTCTTAATTTGCATTTCTCTGATCAATAGTGATTTGGAGCACCTTTTCATATGACTAGAGATGGTTTTAGTTTCATCATCTGAAAATTGTCTGTTCATATCCCTTGACCACTTATCTATTGAATAGTGGCCTGAATTCTTATATATATGAGACAATTCTCTATATATTTTAGAAATGAGGCCTTTATCAGAACCATTAAATGTAAAGATGATTTCCCAATTTGATGCTTCCCTCCTAATATTGTCTGCATTAGTTTTATTTTTACAGAAACTTTTTAACTTAATATAATCAAAATTATCCATGTGGTGTTCAATTAGGAGTTCCAGATCTTCTTTGTACATAAATTTATTCCATCTCCACAGGTCTGAGAGGTAAACTATATTACGTTCCTCTAACTTGCTTACAAAGTCACGCTTTATATCTAGATCATGAACCCATTTAGACCTTATCTTGGTATGTGGTGTTAGGTATGGGTCAAGCCCTAATTACTTCCACACTAGTTTCCAATTTTCCCAGCAGTTTTTGCTGAATAGTGAGCGGTTATCCCAAAAACTGGGGTCTTTGGGTTTATCAAACACTAAATTGTTAAGGTTATTGCCTAGATTGTCCTGATATCCTATCTTATGCCACTGATCAACTGCTCTATTTCTTAGCCAGTACCAAATGGTTTTGAGGACCGCTGCTTTATAATATAGTTTTAGATCTGGTACAGCAAGGCCACCTTCATCTGCCTTTTTTTTCATTAATCCCCTTGAAACCCTTGACCTTTTCTTCTTCCAAATGAACTTTGCTACTATTTTTTCTAGATCTGTAAAATAATTTCTTCGGAGATTGATTGGTATGGCACTAAATAAGTAGATTAGTTTGGGTAGTATTGTCATTTTTATTATATTCGCTCTGCCTACCCATGAGCACTTAATATTTTTCCAATTGATTAGGTCTGAATTTATTTGTGTGGAAAGTGTTTTGTAGTTTAGTTCATATAGTTTCTGACTTTTCCTTGGCAGATAGATTCCCAAATATTTTATCCTATCATCACTTATTTGGAATGGAATTTCTTTTTGTATCTCTTGCTGCTGAACTATGTTGGTAATATATAAAAATGCTGATGATTTATGTGGATTAATTTTGAATCCTGCCACTTTGCTAAAGTTGTGAATTGTTTCTAGTAGTTTTTTAGTTGAGTCTCTAGGGTTCTCTAAGTATACCATCATGTCATCTGCAAAGAGTGATAATTTGGTTTCTTCATTACCTACTCTGATTCCTTTTATCTCTTTTTCTTCTCTTATTGCTAAAGCTAACATGTCTAATACAATATTAAATAGCAATGGTGACAGTGGGCAGCCTTGTTTCACTCCTGATCTTATTGGGAATGGTTTTAGTTTGTCTCCATTACATATGATGCTTGCTGATGGTTTTAAATAGATGCTACTGATCATTTTAAGGAAAAGCCCATTTATTCCTATAGTCTGTAGTGTTTTTAATAGGAAAGGGTGTTGGACTTTATGAAATGCTTTTTCTGCATCTATTGAGATATTCATATGGTTTTTGTTAGTTTGGTTATTAATATAAATAATTATGCTGATAGTTTTCCTAATATTGAACCAGCCCTGCATCCCTGGTATAAATCCTACTTGGTCATAGTGTACTATCCTGGGGATGACTTTCTGTAATCTCATTGCTAATATCTTATTTAAAATTTTTGCATCAATATTCATTAGGGAAATTGGTCTATAGTTTTCTTTCTCTATTTTCACCCTACCTGGTTTAGCTATCAGCACCATATCGGTCTCATAGAAGGAATTTGGCAGTATACCTTCTGTCCCTATTTTTTCAAATAGTTTATATGGTATTGGAATTAATTTAAATGTTTGGTAGAATTCACATGTAAATCCATCTGGCCCTGGAAATTTTTTTCTTAGGGTGTTGGTTAATAGCTTGTTCTATTTCTTTTTCTAATATGGGGCTGTTTAAATAATTTATATCCTCTTCTTTTAACTTGGGCAATCTATACTTTTGTAGATATTCCTCCATTTCATTTAGATTATGAAACTTACTGGCATAACGTTGGGCAAAGTAACTCCTAATTATTGCTCTAATTTCCTCTTCATTAGAGGAAAGTTCTCCCTTATCATTCTTGAGACTAACAATTTGATTTTCCTCTTTCCTTTTTCTTATCAAATTAACTAAGGGCTTATCTATTTTGTTAGTTTTTTCATAGAACCAACTCTTAGTTTTATTTATTAATTCAATAGTTTTCTTATTTTCAATTTTATTAATTTCTCCTTTTACTTTTAGAATTTCCAATTTGGTATTTAATTGAGGGTTTTTAATTTATTCTTTTTCTAGTTTTTTTAAAATAATAAGCCCAATTCGTTTATCTTTTCTTTCTCTATTTTATGCAAGTAAGCATCTAGAGATATAAAATTGCCCCTTATAACCGCTTTGGCCGTATCCCACAAATTTTGGTATATTGTCTCATTATTGTCATTCTCCTGGATGAAATTATTGGTTGCGTCTATGATTTGCTCTTTCACCCATTCATTCTTCAGGATTAGATTATTTAATTTCCAATTAACTTTTGGTTTATTTTCTCCTGGCCTTATATTGCATGTTATTTTTATTGCATCATGATCTGAAAAAGATCCATTTACTATTTCTGCCTTTGATTTTGAGGGTTTTTATCCCCTAACACATGGTCAATTTTTGTATAGGTTCCATGGACTGTTGAGAAAAAAGTAAATTCCCTACTGTCTCCATTCAATTTTCTCCATAGATCTATCATACCTAACTTTTGTAACAATTGGTTTATCTCCCTAGTTTCTTGTTTATTTTGTGGTTTGATTTATCTAATTCTGAGAGAGCAAGGTTGAGATTCCCCCATTAGTATAGTTTGACTGTCTATTTCTTCTTGCATCTCTCTTAATTTCTCCCCTAGGAATTTGGATGCTTTTGCACTTGGTGCATATATATTTAGTATTGATATTGCTACATTATCTATGGTACCCTTTAATAAAATATAGTTTCCTTCCTTATCTCTTTTGATTAGATCTATCTTGGCTTTTACTTGATGTGAGATAAGGATTGCTACCCCTGCTTTTTTTTTGTTCACCTGAAGCATAATAGGTCCTGCTCCAGCCTTTTACCTTCACTCTGTATGTATCTCTATGTTTTAGATATGTTTCTTGTAAATAACATATTGTGGGATTCTGGTTTTTAATCCAGTCTGCTACACGCTTCCGCTTTATGGGAGAGTTCATCCCATTCACATTCACAAATAGAATGACTAATTCTTTATTTCCTGCCATCTTATTTACCCAAGGTATGTTTTCCCCTTTCCTTTCCCCTTTCTCCCTTCCCCCCTCCTCAGTACTTTGCTTTTGATGACCCCCTCCCCCAAACAATACTCCACCCTTTAGATCCCTTCCCCCTGTTTTTACTCCTTTCCCCTGATTCTTCTATTTTCCCTTCTATTAGTTTATCCCTTTCTTTTCCTCCTTTCCCTCCCACTTCCCTCTATCAACAGACAAGTTTCTATGTGAAATCAAGTGTCTGATATACACTTTTAGAGCCCAACCTGATGACAGTAAGATTTACACAATGCTCATCTCTCTCCCCTCTTGCTCTCAATTATATTAGGTTTTCTTTGCCTCTTCAAGAGATTTTACCTTATTTTTACCTCCTTTTTTTAGATCTTATTTTACCATTTTCCCCCTCTTTTCCCCAGTATGACAGCCTTTCCCTCTCTAGTTCTCTTTTTCATATTATCAAAGTAATATCTAGTTAATTATACCACCAAACTTTAAGTATCCCCCTCGTAGAAATAAAGTTCTCAAGAGTCCTTTCCTTTTACCTTTTTATGCATCTCATGAGTTCTGTGTTTGGATGTTGAATTTCTTGTTCAGATCTGAACATTAGATCTGAAATTCATTAGAAATAGGTGAAATTTTCCTATATCATTGAATGACCATCTTCTTCTCTGGAGGATAATGCTCATTCTAGCTGGAAGGTTATTCTTGGCTGTAATCCAAGTTCCTTTGCCCTTCGGAATATCTGGTTCCAGGCCCTTCGATCCTTCAGTGTGGAGGCTGAGAGATCCTGTGTGATTTTAATTATTGATCCTCAGTATTTGAATTGTTTCTTTCTAGCTGCTAGCAGAATCTTTTCCTTGGTGCTATAGTCCTGAAATTTAGCCAGGATATTCCTTGGGGTTTTAATTTTGGGGTCTCTTTCAGGAGGTGATCGGTGAATTCTTTCAATGGTGATTTTGCCCTTTGATTCTACAATCTCAAGGCAGTTTTCTTTCAGGATTTCCTGGAAGATAGTGTTTAGATTCTTTTTTTCATCATGGCTTTTAGGAAGTCCAATAATCCTTAGATTGCCTCTCCTAGATCGATTTTCCAAGTCACTTGTTTTTCCTAGGAAATATTTCATATTTTCTTCTAATTTTTCATTTTTTGTGTTTTTGTTTGACTGATTCTTGAAGTCTTATTGAGTCATTCACTTGCATTTGTTCAATTCTTATTTTTAAAGTGTTGTTTTCTTCAGTTACCTTGTTAAGCTCCATTTGTAACTGGCCAATTGAATTTTTTTGTTCATTGCACTCTTTTTCCACTTCACTAATTTTATTTTTCAATAAATTGGTGTCTTTTTCATATCTCTTTTGCAGGGCATCATATCCTTCTTGCAAGATATTGTATCCTTCTTACACTAATTTCAATTTATTTTCCCATTTATCCTCCAGCTCTTTTATTAGTTTCTTTAAGCAATCTTCCAGAAAGGCCTTTTGAAAAGGGGACCAGTGATGGTCCTGGCTGATTTCCTCTGGAGTTATGTCTAAAGGAACCTCTGGATCTGGGGTCTTCTCTTCTTTCTATTTATAAAAGCTGTCTATGGTGAGAGCTCTCTTTTGCTTCTTCATTTTTTTTTTTAGACAGCGTGGATATCTCTTTAAGGTAGGGAAAAAAAAAAAAACGGAGGCTGAAGATTTTGCTCTGGGGCACTTCGGCGAATTAACTTAAGGTGCTGGGCTGGTGGTGGCTAGGACTAAGGCCGAATTACTCCTTAAACAAGGCAAGTCTGCCAGAACACCTGCCCCCAATCAGGGCAGAGTGTCCTGAGTGCCTCAGATAAACTCCAGGTGTTTGGAATTTGGAGTTTGGAGTTTTTGCCAGGATGAGCTGAGCTGAGCTGAGCTGAGTCCCACCCTCACTTCCAGCCTACACCAGAGTTCTCTGACACCAGAGTCCTCTGTTTATCCCTCTGTCTGAGCTAGACAAACCTGATGTGAAGGTTTTCAGAGATATTTGCAAGAGTATCCAAATATTTCCTGATTCGTTGACTTGAAGATCAGTTCAGAGGCTTATTTTATTGTTGATTTGAGAGAAGGTCAGAGGAGGACGCAGAGAGTCACCTTTTCACCTCGCCATCTTGGCTCCGCCCCCTCTTGACTTTAATTTCTTCATCTGAAAATTGTTTGTTCATATCCTTTGATCATTTATCAATTAGAGACAGTTCTTTATATATTTTAAAACACAAGCCTTTATCATAAATACTGGCTGTAAAAAAAATATTACTCCAGTTTTCTGTTTCCCTTTTAATTTTGTTTGTGTTGGTTTTATTTATGTAAAACATTTTTAATTTAATGTAATCAAAGTAGCCCATTTTGCATTTCATAATGATCTTTATTTCTTCTTTTTTCACAAATTCTTCCCTTCTCCAAAGATTTGATAGATAAACTAACCTTTGTGATTCTAATTGTTATAATATCACCCTTTATGCCTAAGTCCTGTACCCATTTTGATGTTATTTTGATATAGGGTGTGAGATATAGGTCTATATCAAATTTCTGACATTATTTTCCAATTTTCCCAAAACTTTTTGTCAAATAGTGAGCTCTCATCCAAGAAACTGGAGTCTTTCAGTTTATCAAACAATAAATTACTATAGTTATTGATTATTGGGGCTTGTATACTTAACCTGTTCCACTGATCTACCACTCTGTTTCTTACCCAAATAAGATGGTTTTGAAGTCTACTGCTTTATAATAGTTTTAAGTCTGATATAGCTTGGCCATCATCCTTTTCATTTATTTTTTCATTAATTCCCTTGATATTCTAGACCTTTTGTTCTTCTAGATGAATTTTATTCTTTTTTTCTAGTTCAATAAAATGAATTTTAGCAGTTTGATTGGCATGGAACTGAACAAATAGATTAATTTTGGTAAAATTATCATTTTTATTATATTAACTTGGCCTACCCATGAGCAAAGAATTGATATTTTCTCAGTTGTTCAGATCTGATTTTATTTGTGTGAAAAGCATTTTGAAATTGTTTATATAGTTTCTGAGTTTGTATTGCCTGGTAGAAACCCAAATGTTTTATTTTGTCTACGGTTATTTTGAATGGAATTTCTCTTTCTATTTCTTGCTGCTGGGCTTTCTTAGTAACATATAGAAATGCTAATGACTTGTATAAATTTATTTTATGTTTTGCAACTTGGATAATTATTTCAAGTTAATTGTTATTTGCTTCAAGTAGTTTTTTGGTTGATGCTCTTAAGGATACCATATCATTTGCAAAAAATGATAAATTTATCTCCTCATTGCCAATTCTAATTCCTTTAATTACTTTTCTTTTATTATTGCTAAAGTTAATATTTCTAGTACAATATTTAATAAAAGTGATGATAATGGGAATCCTCATTTCACACCTGATCTTTTTGAGAATGTATTCAGTTTCTCTCCCTTACAAATGATGCTTCTTTAAAGGGAGCTTGGAAAGTTCCCTTTATCTCTATGCACTCTAACATACTTAATAAGAATGGGTACTGAATTCTGTCAAAAGCTTTTTCAGCAGTTTCATGATTTAGACATAAAGAATGATACTATAAGCAATTTAGAAGAACCAAGGATATTCAACCTCTCAGGTCTGTGGAGGAGGAAAGAATCTGTGGACAAAGAAGAACTAGAGTACATTATGGAATGAAAAATAGATAATTTTGATTATATTAAGTTTAAAGTTTTTATAGAAACAAAATCAATGTAGAAAACATTACAAGAAAGACATTAAATGGGGGAAAATTTTAGATTTAAAGTCCCGATAAAGGCATCATTTTTAAAATATAGAAAGAATTGACTCAAATTTATAGGGATTCAAGCCATTTTCCAATTGATAAATGGTCAAAAGATATGAACAGACAATTTTCAGATGAATAAATTTAAATCATTTCTAGGCATACAAAAAATGCTCTAAATCACTATTGGTCAGAGAAATGCAAATTAAAACAACCCTGAGGTACCACTACACACTTCTCAGATTGGCTGAGATGACTGGAAAAGATATTGACAAATGTTGGAGAGGATATGGGAAAACTGGGACACCAATGCATTGTTGGTGTAATTGTGAACTGATTAAACTATTCTGAAGAGGAATTTGGAAATATGCTCAAAGGGTTATCAAACTGCATACTCTTTGATCCAGCAGTGTTTCTACTGGGCTTATATCTCAAAAAGATCTTAAAGGAGGGAAAGGGACCCACATGGACGAAAAATATTTGCGACAGCACTTTTTGTAGTGGAAAGAAACTGGAAAGTGAGTTGCCCATCAGTTGTAGAATGCCTGAATAAGTTACGATATCTAAATGTTTCAGAATATTATTATTCTATAAGAAACAATCAGAAGGATGATTTCACAGAGGCCTTGAGAGATTTACATGAACTGATGCTAAGTGAAGTGAGTGGAACCAGGAGAACATTTGCAGAGCAACAATAAGATTATCTAATGATAATTCTGAAGGTCATAGCTCTTTTCAATAAAAGGCCAATTCCAATGGTCTTATGATGGAGAAAGCCATCTGCACCTACAGAGAGGACTGTGGAGGTTGAGTATGGATCACAAGAGTATTTTTACTTTTTTGTTGCTATTTGATTGCATTTTTTCCCTTTTTGATCTGACTTTTCTTGCACAACATGATAATTGTGGAAATATATAGAGAGGAATTGCACATATTTAACATGTATTGATTGAATTATTTGCCACCTAAAGTGAATGTTGAAAATTATCTGTTCTTATTTTTGAAAATAAAAAGCTTTTAAGAAAAAAAAGATTTTTCAGAATCTATTGAGATTTGTTAGGGTTTTGCTTGTAAATTGCTATAATCTCTTTGATAATATTTTATTTAAGATTTTTTTAAACAATATTCATTGGAGAAATTGGTCTATAATTTTCTTTCTGTTTTTTTTGGCCCTTCTGTTTAGGTAACAACACCATATCTGTATCATAAAAATAATTTGGTAGGATTCCTTCTTCCCCCATTTTTCTGAAACCTTATATTGAAATTAATTGTTCTTTAAATGTTTTAGTTGTAAATTCATTTGTAAATCCATCTGGTTCTGGAGATTTTTTTTCTAAGGGAGCTAATTAATAGTTCTTCAATTTCTTTTTTCTAAAATTTGTTTCCTCTTTTGTTACTCTGAGTAATTTATAATTTTGTAATTAGTTATCCATTTCAATTAGATTGTCAGATTTGTGGCATAAAATTGAGCAAAATACCTCCTAATTGTTGCTTGAATTTTCTTTTTCTTGGTGGTAAGTTCACCTTTTTGATGCTGGTAATTTTGGTTTTTTCTTTCCTTTCTCTAATCAAGTTAGCTAAATATTTCTCTATTTTGTTATGCTTCTTTTTTATAAAACCAATTTTAGTTATATTAATAAGTTCAATAGTTTTCTAAGTTTCAATTTTATTAATTTCTCCTTTGAGTTTTAGTATTACCAATTTTATATTTGATTGGGGGTTTTTAATTTGTTCTTTTTCTAAATTTTTTAATTCATTGATCTTCTCTTTCTCTCCATTATTCATGTAACTATTTTAGAGACATAAAATTTCCCCTAATAACTGCTTTGGCTACATCCCATAGGTTTTGGTGTATTGTCTCATTATTGCCATTGTCTTGGATGAAATTTTTTATTGTTTTATTGTTTTTCTGTAATTCGTCATTTGATCCCCTCATTCTTTAAAATTAGATTATTTAATTTCTCATTAGTTATTTATTAGTCCATCTTTCCCTGGCTCTTTATTAAATGTATTTTTATTGTATCATGATCTGAAAAAAAAGAATGTACTGTTTCTGCCTTTCTGAATTTGATTTTGAGGTATTTAGTCCCTAAAACATGGGTCTGTTTTTGTGTAGGTGCATGTATTACTGAGAAACAGGTATATTCCTTTCTATTCCTATTCAGTTTTTCTCCAGAGGTCTCATTTCTGTTTTTTAAGATTCTATTAACTTCTCTAGTTTTTTGTCTTCCAAACTGAAACTGAAGGCTGCTCCTCTGGTCAACTCTGCTACTGAGCCAAGACAGAGGGTCTTATTTGCTGATCTGCTTTGATTAAGACCCTCTCACTGCCTTTCCTAGACACCATTTGAGCTGGGATGAATAACGACCTTAAAACTGATCTTTATTTAAATTCTTCTAATTTATCTTGAGCTGAAGCTGACATTCTGTCAAGCTCTGTTCAGAAACTTGATTTCAGGTGCTTTTGAAGGAAACTGGGAAAGTTCAAGCAGTTTCCTGACTTCACTCTGCCATCTCAGCTTCACTCCCAAAGCTCCCATGGAGCCTTTCTTAAAATAAAGAGCATTTATCTAAAGTCAAGAGCAGGAAGTAACTCTAACAGAAATAAACTCAAAGCATTTCCAATAAGATAAGAGGTGAAACAAGGATGCCCATTATTGTTATTATTATACAATATTGTACTAGAAAGGTTGGCTATAACAATAAGACAAGAAAATAAAATTGAAGAAATAAGGAAACAGTGTGATCACACTTTGAACATGATATGATAGTATACTTTTAGAACATTAGAAAATCAACTAGGGGACTTTTGGGGGTGGAGCCAAGATGGTGGATATCAGACACCAGTTTCTGTAAATTCCTCTAACTTTCCCTGAAACCAACGACAGAAAGCCTCTAAACTGGTTTTGAAGTCAAAGAATCCACAATATCCCTACAAAACATTTCTAGAAAAAGATACCCTGGAAGAACTTCAAAACAGGTCTGTTTCAATTGAGCCAAGGAGTGGTCTGCTGAAGTCAGACTGAAGCACAGGGAGACTGGGGCAAAGAGCTGGAGCATTGTGGCTTCCACACACTTGGGAGTCTTCTGTGGACATCTTGGGCCAATCTGTCTTGGTTGTAAACAGGAGGTTTAGAAGATCTGTCTTTTGTGGGGGTGTAGATTGTGAACCACTGAACCCCTGAAGAGCACCAGACCTAGCTGCCATTACACAGGATTCTAAAGCAATCAACCAATCAGCAGAACTGCCCAGCACCTGAAATAACTCAATCAGCAGAACTGCCCCAGGGCAAATTAAATCAGCTGTCCCTTCTTTGCCTTGTACAGGCCTCACACCTTTAAAAAAAATGAATAAAAAAAAACAAAAAGAACTCTCACCATAGGGAGCTTTTATGGAGAGAGGGAAGAACAGTCCTCAAATCCTGAGGTACCTAAAGGTAAAGCAACTCCAGAAAAAGCCCTAAAGAGAAACATAAGCTGGACCTCCATGTCACAGGGCTTTCTTTGAAGATTGCATAAAAGATCTTAAAAGAGTGTTAGAAGAAATATGGTAAAACAAAATGAGATCATTACCAAAAAAATGGGAAAAAATGGAAAAAGAATGCAATAAACAAAAAATGTAATTGGTCAATTGCAAAAGGAACTAAAAACTTAGAATCGAACAAATGGATGTGAATGACTCAACAAGACTTTGAGAATCAGTCAAAGAAAAACAAAAATAATGAAAAGATAGAAGAAAACATGAAATAGCTCCTAGAAAAAACAACTGACCTGGAAAATAGATCTAGGAGAGACAATCTAAGAATTATAGGACTTCCTGAAAGCCATGATGAAAAAAAAAAAAAGAACCTAGACACTATCTTCCAAAAACATGAAAGAAAACTTCCCTGATATTTTAGAATCAGAAGGAAAAATAGCTTATTGAAACAATCCACCGATCACCTCCTGAAAGAAACCCCAAAATTAAATACCCAAAGAATATTGTGCTACATTTCAGAACTATCATACCACGGAAAAGATATTGCAAGCAGCCAGAAAGAAACACTTTACATACCAAGGAGCCACAATTGGGATCACCCAGGACCTAGCAGCTTCCACCTTGAAGCATCAGAGGGCCTGGAGTCTGATATTCTGAAAAGTAAAGGAACTGGAATTACAGCCAAAAATAAGCTATCAAGCTAAAATGAGATATAACTTTCAGGAAAGAAGATGGACATTCAGTGATAGAGGTGAATTTCACCTATTTCTAATGAAAAGACCAACTGAACAAAAAGTTTGATTTACAAATACAGAACTCAGGAGAAACATAAAAAGGTAAAAAGAAAAAAAAACTCTTGATAACTATATTTGTGTTATGGATATGCTCAGAGAAAGAGGGTTGATTTTATTATGATATTATGATGATTATGATTATGATTATGATAATATGAAAAAGAAATTAGAGGTACAAAAGGGATAACATTAGAAAAAGAGGAAAAAGGAGGTAAAATAAGAGAAATTGCATCACATGTAGAGGCAAAGAAAACCTATTATAATTGAGGGAAAGAAAGGAGGGGAATGAGCATTGTGTTAAACTTAATCTCATCAGATTTGGCTCAGAGAGAATAATAGATGGATTTGGTGTCACAAAGAAACTTGTCCTACCTTGTAAGGAAATGGGAGGGAAAGGGGGGAAAGAAAGGGAAAGATTAATAGAAGGGAAAACAGAAGAATTAGGGGAAAGGTGTGAAAAAGGGGGTAAGGCACTAAAGGGGAGGGATTGTTTGAGAGAAGTGGTTATCAAAAGCAAAATACTAGGGAAGAGAGAAAGGAGATAGGAAAGAGAAAAGCATAACCTAGGGTAAATAAGATGGCAGGAAATACAGAATTAGTTATTTTAACTGTAAATGTAAATGAAATGAGCTCTCCCATAAAGTGGAAGCTGATAGCAGACTGGATTAAAAGCCAGAATCCAAAAATATGCTGTTTAGAAAAAACACATTTAAAGCATAATAATACATACAGAATGAAGGTAAAAGGCTAGAGCAGAATCTATTATGCTTTAGCTAACAAAAAAAAAAAAGCAGGGGTAGCAATCCTGATCTCAGATCAAATAAAAGCAAAGATAGATCTAGTTAAAAGAGACAAGGAAACTATATCTTACTAAAGGATACTATAGATAATGAAGCAATATCAACACTAAACATATATGCACCAAGTGGTATAGCATGGAAATTCCTAGAGGAAAAGTTCAGAGAGATGCAAGAAGATATGGACAGCAAAACTATAATAGTGGGGGATCTCAAAATCTCTCTCTCAGAACTTGATAAATCAAACCACAAAATAAATAAGAAAGAAGTTAAGGAGATAAACAAAATGTTAGAAAAGTTAAGTATGACAGATCTTTGGAGGAAATTAAATGGAGACAGAAAAGAGTTTACTTTATTTCCTCAGCGGTTCATGGAATTTGTACAAAAATTGACCATGTGTCAGGGCACAAAAACCTCAAAATCAAATGCAGGTAGGCAGAAACAGTAAATGCATTTTTTTCAGATCATGATGCAATAAAAATCACATGCAATATAAGGCCAAGAGAAATGGATCAAAAAGCAATTGGAAATTAAATAATTTCATCCTAAAGAATGAATGGGTGAAATAGAAAATTACAAACACAATTGCTGACTTCATCCAAGAGAATGCCAATAATGAAACAACATATCAAAATTTTTAGGATGCAGCCAAAGCGATTATAAGGGGAAATTTTATATCTCTAGATGCTTATTTGCACAAAATAGAGAAAGAGAAAATCAATGAATTGGGCTTGCAACTAAAAAAACTAGAAAAAGAACAATTAAAAAACCCCCAATCAAGTACCAAACTTAAAATCCTATAAAGAAAAGGAGAAATTAGTAAAATTGAAAGTTAAAAAAAAACTATTGAACTAATAAATAAAACTAAAAGTTGGTTTTACGAAAAAATTAACAAAATAGATAAGCCTCTAGTTAATTTGATTAGAAAGATGAAAGTGGAAAATCAAATTGTTAGTCTCAAAAAATAAAAGGAAGAACTTTCCACCAATGAAGAGGAAATTAGAGCAATAATCAGGAGTTACTTTGCCTAACTTTATGACAATAACTTCAATAACCTAAGTAAAATGGAGGAATATCTACAAAAATATAGATTGCACAGATTAACAGAAGAGGAAATAAATTACTTAAATAGTCCCATTTTAGAAAAAAAAAATAGAACAAGCCATTAATCAATTCCCTAAGAAAAAATCCCCAGGACCAGATAGATTTACATGTGAATTCTACCAAACATGTAAAGAAGAATTAACTGCAATATTTTATAAACTCTTTGAAAAAATAGGGAATGAAGGACTCCTACCAAATTCCGTTTATGACACAGACATGGTACTGATAGCTAAACCAGGTAGAACAAAAACAGAGAAAGAAAATTATAGCCCAATCTCACTAATGAATCTTGATGCAAAAATCTTAAATAAAATATTAGCAAAGAGATTACAGAAAATCATCCCCTGAATAATACACCATGACTAAGTAGGATTTATACCAGGAATGCAGCAATGATTCAATATTAAGAAAACTATTAGCATTATTGACTTTGTCAATAAACAAATTAACAAAACACATAAGATTATCTCAATAGATGCAGAAAAATATTTGATAAAATCCAACATCCATTCCTATTTAAAACACTAGAGAATATAAGAATAAATGAACTTTTCCTTAAAATAGTAGTATCAGCTAACATCATATGTAAAGTTGATAAACTGGAATGATTCCCAATAAAATGAAGGGTGAAACAAGTATCACAATTATTATTCAATATTGTATTACAAATGTTAGCTTTGTAGTAAGAGAAGAAAAAGAGATTAAAGGAATTAGAGTAGGTCATGAGGAAACCAAATTATCCATCTTTGCAGATGATATGATAGTATACTTAGAGAACCCTAGAGACTCAGCTAAAAACTATTAGAATTAATCCACAATTTTAGCAAAGTTGCAGGATACAGAATAAATCCACATAAATCATCAGCATTTTTATACATCACTAAGAACATCCAACAGCAAGAGATACAAAGAGAAATTCCATTTAAAGTAACTGTGGATAATATAAAATATTTGGGAATATATCTGCCAAAGGAAAGTCAGGATCTATATGAGCAAAACTACAAAACACTCTCCACACAAATAAAGTCAGATCTAAACAATTGGAAAAATATCAAGTGCTCTTGGATATATTGAGAGAATATAATAAAGATGACAATACTACCTAAACTAATCTATTCATTTAGTGCTATACCAATCAAACTCCCAAGAAACTATTTTACTGACCTAGAAAAAATAACAACAAAATTCATCTGGAAAAACAAAAGGTCAAGAATTTCAAGGGAATTGATGAATAAAAAAATAAACAAATGAGGGTGGCCTAGCTGTACCAGATCTAAAACTATATTATAAAGCAGCAGTCATCAAAATCATTTGGTACTGGCTAAGAAACAAACTAGTTAATCAGTGGAATAGGTTAGATTCACAGGATAAAATAATCAATGACTATAGTAACCTAGTGTTTGATAAACCCAAAGACCCCAGCTTTGGGGATAAAAACTCACTTTTTGGCAAAAACTGATGGGAAAATTGGAAACAAGTATGGAAGAAACTAGGCACTGACCCACACCTAACACTGTATATCAAAACAAGGTCGAAATGGATTCATGATCTAGGCATAAAGAATGATATTATAAACCAATTAGAACAACGTAAGATGGTTTACCTCTCAGATCTGTGGAGGAGGAAGGAATTTGTGATCAAAGAAGAACTAGAGATCATCATTAATCACAAAATAGATAATTTTGACTATATCAAGTTAAAAAGGTTTTGTACAATCAAAACTAATGCAGACAAGATTAGAAAGGAAGCAATAAACTGGGAAAACATTTTTTTTACATTCAAAGGTTCTGATAAAGGCCTCATTTCTAAAATATATAGAGAATTGACTCAAATATATAAGAATTCAAGCCATTCTTCAATTGATAAATGGTAAAATATATGAACAGACAATTTTCAGATGAAGAAATTGAAACTATTTCTAGTCATATGAAAAGGTGCTCCAAATCGCTTTTGATCAGAGAAATACAAATTAAGACAATTCTGAGGTACCAGTACACATCTGCCATATTAACTAAGATTACAAGCAAAGATAATGATGAATGTTGGAGAAGATGTGAGAACTGGACACTGATACATTGTTGGTGAAACTGTGAGTGGATGCAACCATTCTGGAGAGCAATCTGGAACTATGCTCAAAGAGTTATCAAACTGTCCATACCCTTTGACCCAGCAGTGTTTCTACTGGGCCTATATCCCAAAGAGATCTTAAAGGAGGGAAAGGGACCCATATGTGCAAAAATGTTTGTGGCAGCCCTTTTTGTAGTGGCAAGAAATTGGAAGCTGAATGCATGCCCATCAATTGGAGAATGGCTAAATAAATTATGGTATATGAATGTTATGGAATATTATTGTTCTATAAGGAACGACTAGCAGGTTGATTTCAGAGAGGCCTGGTGAGACCTACACAACTGATGCTAAGTGAAAGGAGCAGAACCAGATCACTATACACAGCAACAAGACTATATGATGATCAATTCTGATGGACATGGTACTCTTCAACAATAAGGTGATTCAAACCAGTTCTTATTTTTTAGCAATGAAGATAGTCATATACATCCAGAGAGAGGCCTGTGAGAACTGAGTGTGGACCACAACACAGCATTTTAATGCTTTCTGTGAATGTTTGCTTGCATTTTGCTTTCCTTCTTAGGTTTTTTTTTTCTCTTTGTAGATCTGATTTTTCTTGTGCAGTAAGATACCTGTATAGATATTTATGCATATATCGGATTTGTCATATGATTTAACATATTTAATATGTATTAGACTACCTGTCATCTAGCGGTGGGGGGACAGAGGAGAAAAATTTGAAACAAAAAAAAATTTGCAAAGGTCAATGTAGAAAAATTGCTCACATGTTCCGTAAATAAAAAGCTTTAATTAAAAAAAAAGAAAATCAACTAAATGTTGAAAAAATTAACAACTTCAGCAAAGTTACAGGATATATAATAAACCTACATAAATAATTTTCATTTCAATATACTACCAGCAAAACCTAGCAGCAAGAGATAAAAAGAGAAATTCCATTTAAAATAACTACAAAAAAAAATCTTGGGCATCTATCTACAAAGAGGAACGTAGGAATTATATGGACAAAAGTACAAAATATTTTTATACAAATGCTCATCTGAACAATTGGAGAAATATAAATTATTCACAGGTAGGCCAAACTACTATAATAAAAATGATGATTCTGCCTAAGGTAACTTACTTACTCAATGCCATACCAATCAAACTACCAAACAACTGTTTTATTGAGATAGAAAAATTATTAACAAAAGTAATCTGGAAGAAAAAGAGATCAAGAATATCAAGCAAGTCAATTAAAAAATATCAAGGCAGGCAACTTGGTAGCTCCAGATTTTAAACTATATCACAAAAGAGGCAAAATGAAGTAATGGTGAAAATGAAGGGAAAGGGGACAAGAAAAGTAAAAAGGAAAAGGAAAAGGAAAAGACTACCAACTGTACTTATCAAAAGAATTCCTAGAAACTGAAGACGGAAAGAAATTTTGGGGAATCTAGGAAAATATCCAAGGGATGAAAGCACACTATTTTCTTTTTGTCTCCCCTTTCTTACCCCCCCATATCACAATCTGTATCCCATTCCCAAGTGTGTATAGAATGGTCAAACATTGATGTTTATGAGCAATATTTTATATGATACTGATATCTAAACATTTTCAAATCCACTTTAAAGGGCTTAGGTAGATGCCACACAATACCCTTGTAATAAGAGGGCTGTCTTGAAGAAAATGTCTTTGACCTAAACCCTACTGCATTGTTATTAAGAAGTAATATTCCCTTGGAGTCCAGTGGTGTTGAAATGGCATTCGAAGAGATTAAAAAATAACTCTGTATTAAACTCCTAGTTATTAGTAGTTGACTTTTATAAGCAGTAACTTGTTAGGATAAATATAAATTATGGTGCACACTCATACTTGTCTGTTCACAGGCTTGTAAGCCTGTTATGCTATTGATGTTCTGAAAAAAAATCTTCAATATAAAAGCTTTCCAAAGTTTAATCAGATTCTTCAGGGAGCTCTTGCTTCATAGAAAGACCAAAAATGCTAAACCCCAACAGCATTTATCCTATTTCTTCCCTTGAAGGTACTGACACTGTCAGTTCTTGATTAATTGTTGAGAAGAATGAGTTTGAGCAGTCATTAATTTTAGCCAAAGTAGAAATCAGCAGCATCATTACAGTTACATAGGGAAAAGCTGTCCTAAAAAAAGAGAGGTGGGGCAGGGGCTGGAATGGGGAATGGGGTTTGCATTTTCATTTGTATGATGCCTAAGATGAATTCCAAGGAATTGGTCACTGACAAGGACAGCAGGGGGAGGATCCAAACCTAGCTTTCTACCTGAGTTATGAGCATGACCTTTTTGAAACTATATAGAAAGAAATGTCTCTGACTCTAATAAAGTGTTTTTATTACATCCCGGATTGTATTTAAGACGGCTTTAAAAGATGAGTAAGGATGAGGGTGAAGGGATACAAGGTAGAACAGAATCAAAGAATTTCTGAGCTGAAAAATACTCCTGAGACCATCAAGCCCAACCCATGCTGGAAGAAGGATCTCTATCTACATCATATTCAACTAGTATGACCATCAACTATACCTCCAATGAAGGAAAGCCAGAGACAACTGAAGGGAAACCATAGGAAGGTATAAGGATCCTAATTCCTATTCATAAACTGTAATCTCCTTGAGGACAGGGAATATTTCATTTCTACCTTTGTATCTTTATTCCAAATTGGGTGCCTGACACATAAGGAATTAACAAATGCTTGGTGACTGTTTGTTAATTGGTTTGCAAAAGCAGAGATAAATTCCAGAAGAATCAGCATCACAGAGTTTTTTAAAAGTACTAAAAGCTTGCATGGATGACTCTAGGAATGAGTAGGTTGATCAACATATGGTAACAGTAATTATGTAGCACCTTAAAGTTTGCAAAGCATTTTTCTACTTTATTTGAATTTCATAACATCCCTATGAGGTAGGTACTATTATAATCCCCATTTTATAGAAGAGGAAACTGAAGCAAAAATAAGTTAATTGTTTTAATTTGTTTTGAAGGCAAAATTTGAATTACCTTGCAGATTTCAAATCTCTAGAGCTGTTTCATAGCTAAAAGAGATAATGGCCTAAGTTCCCTGAAGAATAGCATGGAAGATTAAAATTAACTCTGTAATGTTTCCCTTTGTGTTTTTAAACCTCTATTATTTCCTATATAATATATATTTGGGGTGGGGGTAGGGGAAAGAACTTTTTAAAAATCTAAAATGATGTGAATTCTTCATTCCTTTTCTTCTGAGGATGGGATAAGGGTAAACAAAGATGTGGGTCATAGAAAAGAAACTAGTAGAACACTGAGGAAAATAAAAAGGAGCAAATCACATCTTCAGGGAAAAGGAGTTGTCCATAACTCAATAGTCATCCATAAAAAGCATATGGACAGGAGGCCAGAGACCTCAGCACATAAGAGCACCAAGAAACATTTCTCTACATTTGTTCTCCCAAAGAGGTCTACATCAAATATATTAATTCTATGAACAAACTACTTCTTTACAGAATCTATAGAAAAAGCAAACTTTTTGAGGCAGCATAGTAGAATAGAATAAAAAATGGACTTAGAATCAAGATCTGGATTCAAACCCTGCCTCAGATACTAGGTGCCTGATTTGGACAAATCATTTAACCTTTCTCAGTCTCAGTTTTCTTAGTTATAAAATAAAATCATCTGATCTGATGACCTTCAAGATCCCTCCTAACTCAAAATCTACCTCCCTTTGATTTTTGGAGTTAGATGGTTTATATCTCCCAAGGATAGAAGAAATCAGTTAATAAATTTCAAAGAGTTACAAACAGGCTAATTCACTAATGCAAGAAGTGAATTTCTGTCAAGATTGAATATTTTTAAAGAACTTCCCCTGGGGGAGGACATTAGTTGCATTATTGCTTATTTTCTGCAAATCTTAGTTTTGTTGAGGTGAATTCAATTTGTTTTTGTAAGAGCTGATAACAATTAAGCCTGATGAAGATAGGTTTACCAGGTGTAAGTACATTGTGATGTAGACTTTGAATGAATATGTCACAGAAAATTACTATACTACAAAAGATAAAAGATTTAAAAGTGTAAAGGAACTTTAAGTGATACAAAAGCAAAAAAAATGATGAGAAATCGCCAGTAAAAGAGAAAGATTTTATAGTGTTTAGAAGGCTAGGAATAAAAACAGAAGATTATGATGTCTTTGAAGCCATGGGAGAAGAGAGTATGGAAGAATAGAAAGGGACTAGACTAGAACAAGTGACTCAAGGGATAGAGTGCTGGGCCTGAAATTAGGAAGACCTGAATTCAAATCTAGACTCAGACTTACCATCTAAGTGAACCTGAGCAATTTATTCAACTCCCTTGGAGAAGGAAATGATGAATTGCTCTAGTACGTTTGGCCATAAAAAACCCATGGACAATATGGTTCTTATGGATCATGAAAAATCAGACATGACTGAATGATTAAACAACAGGTAGGAATTCCAGGTGCAACTATTCAAAAGTGGAAACGATTAATGAAGATTTCTACAAAACTTCATCCTTCAGTTAGACTGGAGGCCTTCATTTATACTTTCACATTTGCACTCTAAAATCAGAATCCCTGAAATGATGTAAGAATTAGAGATGATAGCAAAGAGATGGGAATTGAAAGAACAGATAAACTAGATAAAATATACCTGGAGAGGTCTTTATGGTAGAGACACAATTTGGAGAATTCTAAGGGACCAGTGAATAAACTGGCCAAAGGAAAGGAAGACACAAGATACTTACAAAATAATCATAGACATTATTATAAAAAGGCAATCAAAAACATAAAATAATGACCCATGGATGTACTTTATTACTATCTTAATGAAATATATATATATATATGTGTGTATATATATATATAAGAGAAAGAAAAGATCAATGAATTAGGGTTACAATTAAAAAAACTAGAAAAAGAGCAAATTAAAAACCCTCAATTAAATACCAAATTGGAAATTCTGAAAATAAAAGATGAGATTAATAAAATTGAAAATAAGAAAACTATTGAATTAATAAATAAAACTGAGTTGGTTTTATGAAAAAAGCAACAAAATAGATAAGCCTTTAGTCAATTTGATCAGAAAAAGGAAAGAGGAAAATCAAATTGTTAGTCTCAAAAATGATAAGGGAGAACTTTGCTCCAATGAAGAGGAAATTAGAGTAATAATTAGGAGTTTCTTTGCCCAAATTTATGCCAATAAATTTGATAATCTAAATGAAATGGAGGAATATCAACAAAAATATAGATTGCCCACGTTAACAGAAGAGGAATTAATTTTTTTAAATAGCCCCATTTTAGAAAAAGAAATAGAACAAGCTATTAATCAACTCCCTAAGAAAAAATCTCCAGGGCCAGATGGTTTTACATGTGAATTCTACCAAACATTCAAAGAACAATTACTTCCAATGCTATACAAACTATTTGGAAAAATAGGGACAGAGGGTATACTACCAAATTCCTTCTATGATACAGATATGGTCCTGATAGCTAAACCAAGTCAGGTGAAAACAGAGAAAGAAAACTATAGACCAATTTCCCTAATGAATATTGATGCAAAAATTTTAAATAAGATTTTAGCAACAAGATTACAGAAAGTTATCTCCAGGATAATACATCTTGACCAAGTAGGATTTATACCAGGGATGAAGGGCTGGTTCAATATCAGGAAAACTGTCAGCATAATCAATTATATTAATAACCAAACTAACAAAAACTATATGATTATCTCCATAGATGCAGAAAAAGCATTTGATAAAATCCAACACCCTTTCCTATTAAAAACACTAGAGACTATAGGAATAAATGGGCTTTTCCTTAAAATGATCAGTATCATCTA
>JAJPUD010018978.1:0-27488 GCA_023553655.1 Myrmecobius fasciatus
ATCTTTTTCTTCCATGCCTAGACCTGTGGTCTTGTAGCCCAAGGGCCAACACAGGCTTATATGTTGGGGGGCTGTGGCTGGTAGAGGGGGTCCTAGCAGGACACACGTTCCTCTTCCAGTTAGCCCTGGGTCGACATCTCTACAGGTGAGCATGCAATGTGTGTGTGATGGAAAGTGCTGGGCCCAAGCCCCACATGCCAGCTCTGCTCCTGACTGGTCGTCCTGACTCCTGCAGGGGCATCTCTTCCTGGTGCAAGGAGGGAACTTCCTCCTTGCTTAACATGAGGAGGCTGGGGCTAGTCCCATGATTGGGGCCTACCTTCTCCCCACCCCATTCTTTTGGGGGACCCATGAGGATTGCCTGGCTCCTTCTGGAAAGAGCAGCAGGTTGGGGTGGCTCTCCCTGGGGGTCTCCAGGATCTCTCTGGCCTTTGCCATCATGAAGGTTCTTTGGATCTCTCCCTCCCCCCCACCCCATGCACCCCCAGACATAGCTTTAAGTGGAGACAGCACCTGGGCTCCCCTAGTTAGGACTCCGCCATAGATGACCTTTGGCCTGTTGGAAGCATCCCTGGGCATGAAAGCTTCTGGGTCTGCCTTTGTCCCATCCTTGTCCATGGGTCTTGAGGCCCCGTTACTAGCCAGGCTAAGCCCTACAGCCCCAGGATCCGCTGGATGCAGGCAAGGAACAGGAGGCTTCCCTTGACTGTGTGGCTGGCAGAGTCGCCTCCAGGTCACACCAGTTACCGAGTGTTGACTCAGCAGTGCCCCGGTGTCTGGACTTGCAAGCAGAGTTCTTTCAACCAGTTCCAAGTGTTACATTGACAAGGAAACTCTTGCCCGGGGAACTGCAATACATTGTCTTTAAAGTGTTTGCCCTCGCCTTTGGCTGCCATAATGGTGCACCTAAGGGCCAGCGCTGGGGTCGGTGTGGTTCCTTGGCTCGCCCTCGGGCCTCTGGCTCCCCCACATCCTTCAGAGAAGGCCGCTTTGGAACCTGCAGCCGAGGTCCTCCAGAAGTAGCAGCCCTCAGGGGCCCGCACACCCAACCCTGGCCTGCCTTCACAAGCCCAGTGTCCGTGGCCGCTTCTCGGCTAGAGGAGGAGCTGGACCCTCAGCTAGCTGCCTTTGCTCCTGGGGATAATCAGTCACTTGTTTTCCCTCCAGCTCCCTTCTTCACGAGGGCTCAGGCAAGCACCACAGTAGGGAAGAGTCAGTGGATATTGCTGGTATCAAATTCCTCCATTAAGGGAAGGCCTGAGTGGCTGCTGGGGCCCTGGACCCAAGGTTTTTCTCAGTGGACAATGTAAAGCCTGGGGGTATTGGGAGCAGCGAGCCCCCCAGCAGCTCTGTCCTAGCAGTATGATCCTCTGCCTTCTGCTAATGGCCCACGGGTTCCTGTAGAGAATGCGTATGTTCTAGACCACTTCTGGGCCACACCTGGCAATGAAGACTTGGCAGGGAGTCCTTTGGGTTCTAAGTGTGCAGGAGCTCTGGGCCAGTGTCTCCTACACAGGCTCACAAGGGATCTGCTCCCAGCCTTTGTGTGCCAGTCCTCCCCTGAAAATGAAAGGCACTGCAGGGTTTTGGATTAGTCACACCTCCCAAAGCCAGGGAAAACCCCCAAGGGAGAGGAGAAGGGAGTACAATGGCTTCTGGCAAAGGAGAAAGGAAGAAGTGAACGGGACAGCCTCCCCCAGCCAGGGTTTGGTCTGCCATGAGCATTGGTGCCCACGGGTACCCCCAGCAGCCAGTCCCATGAGGAATGAGACCAGGCAGGGGGCCTGGCAGCAGAGCAACAAGACATGAATAATGGGGGCCTGAGAAACGTCCTTAAGGGGCAACTTTGCACCTGAGTTGAGGAAGCTGAGTTTTTTTGGTGGCTCTCATTTTCAAGTGAGAGGCCTATTATATTGCACCAGTTTGTTTTCTGTGCCTGACAGTAGGACTCTGAGGTAGTGTCTAGAGTTCTAGACTTGGAATTACGAAAACCTGGCTCCAAGTCCTGCCTTAGCTTTGTGACCATGAGCCTCAGCTTCCTCATCTGTGAAATAGGAGTAACAATACTTTCTTCCTAGGAATCACATGAATTAATGCATGTCAAGTGCTTTCAAAACCTTGAAGTGCTGTGTTAGCCATTGTTACTTTATTTTGAACTGGATCAGTTGCATTATTAGTTTTGAAGTGTGCATATGGCATACAGGTTTGAATACAAAAATGGCAGCAGTCATATAGACTGAAAGATTATGAGGGATGAAGCTGGTATCAGGCCAGCTTTGGAACTAAGGAAGGAACCACTTGGGCTTTGGACATGAAGGCCTGCGTGGACCAAAGAACTGAGATAGGTGTTAGATGTTGCATTTTTCCATGTTAAACTAATTTAGATGCACCCCAGTCTTTTGGGGGAAATAGCAGCTGTTATAGGAAAAGCCCTAGATTTGGATCCAGAGACTTGGGTTTGAATGCAGGCCTGATCTCTATTCCCTGTAGGACTGCCTATCTCTGAACCTGTTTCCTAATGTTTAAAATGGGGCCCATAATTCTTTGGCTCAAAAAGTTTTTGGCTCTTTTTTTTTTTAAAAATTATTATTATTATTGAAAAAAAGTGGAAAATTATTTTATTTTT
Organism: Myrmecobius fasciatus; assembly: GCA_023553655.1. NCBI lineage: Eukaryota > Metazoa > Chordata > Mammalia > Dasyuromorphia > Myrmecobiidae > Myrmecobius > Myrmecobius fasciatus. The sequence goes on from JAJPUD010018978.1 coordinate 2,627, forward strand.
CCACTCATAAAGTTCTTGGGAAGAAAACTCCTTGCTGGCCTTGAAAGTACGAGGTGTGTCCTGAAATCTCAGAGACCTTGTAATGTACTTTGTATTTACTGCTGTAAATAAAATTTGATGAGACTTGTCACTTACTATTGTTCTTTTCTTTCTTTCAGACCTATTCAGGCCTGTTCTGTGTGGTCATCAACCCTTACAAGAACCTGCCCATTTATTCTGAAGAGATTGTGGAGATGTACAAAGGCAAAAAAAGGCACGAGATGCCCCCTCATATCTATGCCATCACAGACACCGCCTACAGGAGCATGATGCAAGGTGAGTGGTCATGGGATGCTCTTCTCCTTATTTCTCCTTAGAGCTGGGGTTATCTAAGTGCTTCCTGGCTTTTAAATAAAGAACACCACCCCACGCACCCTCTAAAAACTACTGGTGGCTGAGCAGTGCATCATGGGAGGACCACAAACCCAAACTAAAGAGCTAGGCTTAAGTGCTGAAAAGTTCTGAGTGTCTGTTGTTCTCAGCACCACTGACAGTGTTTCAGCCTACGTCTTCCTTCATGTCATGCTTTCTAAAAAGCATCCTTCCAGATTTTTACTGTTGTAACCTAAAGCTTGCATGTCTCGTAATGATACTTTTTCACATCGTATATGAAATCATCCTAAATTTAGGAGCTGAGGCAGGGGGTGTCTTTGCCGATGAGCTAGGATGTATGGAAGTCCATCGGGTGACCCATTCTTCCCTTCACTGGGGGAATATCAACATGATTTTATTGTGGAGGAGCCAAATTTCTCTTTCTCAGCAGGGAAGTGCGGCAGTCTTATTCCTTAGAATCAATTTCTGATTGCTCGAACATTTCCGTGAGTTCACCCACAACTCTTCTTGGTGAGGGGAATTGGCATTCCTTTTTTACCTTGTTCTGCCACAAAGCTTTGAGTGGAAAGGAGCCTCGTACCATGGCCTGATGTTCAAATCAAACCAGATGCCTCAGGGCAGAGATCTGTCAGGGGTTCTTTAGCTGCTATTTGAGGGGGAGGCAGAGGGAGAGAAACATTTGTGGGTGTAAAGAATTGAAAGTTTAATTCTTAATCCAAGGTACAAACCAGATTGGCTGAGTAGGGGAAATCATGAAATTAAATCAAATTATGAAATTAAAGCAGAAAGGGATTTGTGGACCATTCCGCAAATGGGAAACTGAGCCACATAGAATTGGAGTGGCTTAGAGTCACATAGCTGATAAGTGAAGTGAGATTTGAACTGAGATCTTGCTAATGAAAAATCCAGTATCCTGATCATTCTACCACACATTCTACCACTCTCTACTCCCTAATTGCTGCAGCTCTGGGCCCGAAGTGGGTCAGAGGTAGTTTGCATAGGAGCCGTCCCATTGGCACTTGGCTAACAGTAGAGATGTGCTCTGTTTTGAGTGAAGGACTACGTTGTGCCTTACAAAAGATGGAAAGTGGCAGCCCAGCCCTCTTTCTCTCCGGGTGATTAACCAGCGAGAAAGCACGAAGAGGTTGTCTCAGCTCTCATGTCTAGTCCCCTGCCCTTCGGAGGATAGCCTGGCCTGGATCAGGGGCTTGGTGCTCGGGCCCTCCTGTGTGCTGGGGCAGTAAAATCTCATGTCTTCTTCTTTAGAACCATAGTGTTTTGGGGAATTAGTAGCCACCTTATGCTTGTGGCATGTGAGTTTGTCTGGGGAAGAGCATCTTCTTCCCCTTTTTTTCTGTGAATTATGAGACCCAGCCAGGGAGAAAGGGAAGGTGGAGGACATTGCCAAGGGATTATTTGTCCCGGTCACTTGCGGTTCTCCTTTGACTTAATCCCGTGGTCCCAAGAAACAATCTGGCAATTCGGCACCTCTATGTTTTAGGACTTAGATCAAGACTGTTCTCTCCATGCTCTGAACCCTAACCTTGGGCCTTTGCCCTTGATATTTAGAGGCTCTTGGGCCCTGTCCTCCTTCCATCAAGCTCCTCGTAGAAGTGACTTCTGGGTACATTGTACTGAGATACCAAAGTACTATGAGGTTCGGTTCTGACTGAGGGGGAACTTCATTTCACCTTTTCATCCATATATATCCCTCACTGTCTGGACCTTCAATATGTCTCTGCTGGACTGGAAAGAAGGAAGAAAAATGAAATCAGCATTTGATGCTGTTATTATCTCTTTTTTACAATTGAGGAAACTGAGGCAGACAGGTGAAGGGACTTGCCCAGGTCACATAGTTCATAAAGTTCTGGGGCTGGTCTTCCTAGTTCCAGCTTCCTTCAATAGCTTCTTCATTCAGATCCCCCACTACTAAGCATCTCCCATGTTTTGCCAGAGTCTGAAAAGGCAAAAAACCCAAAGAGGCAGTGACTGCCCTCCTGGCTCTTGCATTCTAAAATAAAGAAGGATCACTGAGGGGGGAAGAGAGCCATCCCAGCTTCTTGTCTGTTGCCACTGGGGGCACACCCCAGGCCATGTCACCAGCCCACTACAGCCCCTTTGCCGGGCACCTGCAATCCCTGCTTCGCCCAATGCTCAGAACCCCCTGTCTGCCTTCAGGTTCCTTTCTCCTCCCTCTCAGGAGGCCTTTCTCTTTCTCTTTTACTCCCATGGCTATTTGAATTTTTATTCCTCTCTACCCCAGTCTGGAGCCTTTTCTCCTCCAAGATCCTTCTGGCAAAATCCGCCTCACTTTGAGCCCCTCACTTTCATGTTACCTCCCCCCTTGGGTTCCTTGATTTCCCTGGCAAGTCAGAAATGCTTTTCCCTTGCACAGAACTCTTGCTGTGTTGGGGTTATTCTGTCTCCCTTAGGTGTTCTGTTTTATTTCTGTGGCTCTTGAAGCCTGGACTGGGGTGGCCTTTGTTCTCCACAGCACCTGGGGTTCTTGTGTGACCACTGCTTCCCCAAGAACAAATGGAGACGGAGTCCCCGGCTCGTTAGCGAGGTTCTTCGCACCCTGTAGTCAGGTCTTTCTGGTTGGTATCTGTGTGTGGACAGATCCTCGTGTAGGGCTCCCCTCCAGTCATCAGCAATTGCCAGTATTCCCAGGTACCCACTATCCAACAGCTGTATTCAGCCTCAGGCCTTACAGATAGATGCCCTTTGAGGGCTGACTTGTTTCTGGCCTTGTCTTGTGCTTTTGGGTGCCTGTCACAGACTCTGACTGGATGTCTGATGTCATACCTTGGGCTTTCCTCAGGAGGGCTTTGACCCTTTGTTAGTGTCCCCACAGTGGTAGGTAGGGTGCCTCGAATGGAGCTGCCTTGGGAATTTAAACTGAAGTCTATCAAGAAAAGGACTTGTTTTGAAATTCCTGCGTTATCTCTCGGAGCCAGAGAATCCCTCCGAGAGCAAGGATTTGCTCTGACAGATGAACAGGGAGCTGAAGAATTTGACCCTAGGAGGGCTCCCCTCCCCCCATCTTACAGCCCTTATCTTCTTCAGAGCTGCTGAGTGGAAAAATCGTACATGTTAATTGGTTGGGATGCCAGATTCTGGCCAATTCCACTGGGCTTATGGTATTTTAATAAGCATTCTGCACTTCTGGGGGAGAGGCAGCAAGGGTCTGCTTTCATTCCTGGCTTATGCTAATCCAAGAACTATTTAACCCTTTGCTCCGTTAATCCACTTCCCTTCCTCTCCCTAGACCGCTGCTTTGTGGTGGCAGCTGAATGGGAAGTGGTCAGTTCCTAAGAGTTTGTACAAATATTTCTTTGCCAGTGTCCACATGGCACTCGGTGACTCACTGACTTTTTTTTTTTATTTTTATTAACATAATATTATTAAATGTCAGAGTTGGAAGGATTCTTAGAAATCCCTTTGCAGCATTTAAATGGGGTCCCAGAGAGAGTCAGGGACAATGTCTAATGTTACACGGTGAATTATTGGCAGGCCTGGAATCCAGACTCACATTTCAGTTCAAATCTCTTTATCCTTGAGACACGAGGGTATGTTGGTTCCTACGTACTTAAGTCTAGTGGCCCATTGGATGCTCCCTTTTGGATTCTCCGATTCTGCTCAAGGGTCCACAGCACAGGAAATGCTCCCACAGGATACCTCAGTGTCAGAACTGTAGACGGGAATGAAATGACTATCCATCCATCCATCTATCTCCATTCTGGTTGGCAGCCCCACAGAATTGTGTCTTTTTTTGTTTGTTTGTTTGTTTTGCTGAGTCAATTGGGGTTAAGTGACTTGCCCAGGGTCACACAGCTAGGGAATGTTAAGTGTCTGAGACCAGATTTGAACTCAGGTCCTCCTGACTGCAGGGCTGGTGCTCTGTACACTGTGCCACCCAGCTGCCCCAGAATTGTGTCTTAAGGATCTTTCCAAGGAAGCATTGGTTCTAGAGAAACACTTCAAGGACTGCCCAACATAGACTTTTGGACACATTCACTCCCTAGTTAAGGCCAGGACTGGGGAGGGAGTAGGGGTAAGGATGACAGCTGCAGGAAGCCACAGATGTGATGACTCCACTTAAGCCCCAATGTGCTGGCCAGGAGGCTGTGTGAGAGCAGTGGGCACTGCCTTCTTGACACAAAGGATGCACTGTGTGCTGAAGCACCTGGAGTTAGGCCTGCCTTGCAGTGATTCTACAAACAGCCCCTCCAGAGATAGAGGCTGCCCTTTCCAGGTCCATGTGGCCCCACTGCTGCCAGGCTGAGGAGGCTGCCAGCCTCCCTTGAGCCAGCTGCTGGCTCGTTCTAATACCAGTCTAGGAACATTGGAGTCTGCCTTGGCTGTAAGCACCCTCCAGAGCCTTCCTCCTCATTCTCACACCTTCTCCCTCCTCTTCCCCTCACCACCATTCCAGTTTTTCATTTAAATGCAGCTCCTGGCTTCCCTGTGCCTCTAGAAGGGATTTTGTTTTTATTTTTTTACCGGTTGGTGTCTGAGCCAGTAGCCCATTTTTCATATCACTATTTCATGTTCTCAAGTCTTGGAGATGTCCCTGAGTACATGTGCTCACCGCCTATTGGTCTTTTCTTTAAAAAGAGCTTAACTAGAAGTGCATCAAATTATAAGAGTCAGAAAATGTGAATTCTTGGCCTCTAGTTTAATCCTAAAGTGACTATTCCCTAGCACAGGTGAGGGTTTACACCTGGCTTCCAAATTTGGAGAGGGCTTACCTCCAGCTTGCCCACAGGCTTGAATTTTTCAGCTCTAGTAAGCAATTTTTCTGAGTCAGTCAGTTGGTCTATTGATGAGCATTTATTAAGTGCCTTCTGTGTTCCAGGCACTGGTCAGAATCTCTAATGTTCTCTCAAAGGAGAGAGAGACACACAGAGAAACAGGCATCTAAGGAGTTGCCTACAAGACAGAGTAGGTAGGAGGGAAGGGGATATCAGAAAGACCTGAGGATTCTTCACAGTGGAGAGTATAATATTTTTTGGTGACACATCTTCCCCCAATGACAGAATGATGGAGTTTTGAAATGAATAACCGCCACCTACTTTGCTTCTCCAGACACAAGAACTAGCCAGCAGCAGGTCTCCTTTGGCTGCAGTCTGGAACTCTTAGGCCTGTCACACAGTCTGCAAATTGGGTTTGGGCTTATTTCTTAAAAGTTGAAGTTGTGATTAAAGTGAATTCTTTTCATGGCTTTTTTTTTTTTTTTTTTTTTTTTTAAATCGAGATTAAGTGACTTGCTCAGGGTCACCCAGCTTGAAAGTGTCTAAGGTCCTCCTGACTCCACTGCACCATCTATCTGCCCAAATCTTTTCAAAGATTTGCCTTTGAGCATCAGTGTTTTCATTACAGTTAGCACGGTGCATCCTGCCTCTTATAGAATTTAAAATATTTTGGGGTCCTTTAGAATAGTAATTTTAAAAAGTGGATCCAGTTTGTTTTGATATAAAACACTCATCAGCAACTCTTGAACAAACACACCATGCAAGCATATCCCTTAGCTTCAGGGCCTTAGAAAGCATCTCCTTGACTAGCTGCTCATGGTGGCTGTATGCTTAGTAAAGTAGAGACAAGTCTGTTAGACACCACCAGCATGTGACCCCTTCTATCTGACCTGAGTTTTGTCCCCTCCCGGTGTTTGCTTGTTTGTTGGATTTTTTTGATTGACGTCATTGTGGACCGTACGCTTGTGGTTCTGCTTGCTTCACTCTGCATCAGTTCATGGAAGTTTTCCCATTTTTCTTTCAGTTCTTTGCCTTTATCATTCCTTCTGGCACAGTAACATTTCATTACGTTCTTGGTTTATTCAAGCATTCTGGCACAGTTTTCTCATCTGTGGAATTAGATGTTTGGACTAATGATCTCTCCAGTTCTTTCCAGTGCTTAGTTATTTTCTTATTTCTCTCTCTTCTTCCCACCCAAAACAGCCAACCCCTGACGTGTTCCCCATTTCTGTACTTTTCCCTCCTTGCCTCTTCACTTTTTTTTCCCTTGAGTTTTCATCAGCCAGGATTCTGTAGTAAGATTAAAGTGACAAAAGAAACATGAAGGTTCCTGGTGGTGTTGACCTCCCCTCCCCTGCCTCCAAGAGAGTTTGGATTCTCTCCATTATTATCATTTGCAGTTTTTACTCCTCCTAAGCTAACAAATCAAGCTTTAGAAATGGTGCCCTCATCCAGAACGCTAAGGGCAATCAGTGACTGTTCTGCAATCGATAATTGTTCCATTGTCAGAACAATGTTCGGTTTCTCTGAAAAGTTCTCCAATCTTGGTGGGGGATAATGCTTTTGTTAATTCCAGACTTAATGTCCCTGTGTCACCTTCTGGTGGGTAAATGCTATGTTTTGGGGATTAGGTACGGCCTTTCTGAAAAGATACCAAAAAGTCTAAACCGATCAGGAAAATACACTTTTCCCAGTAAGAGACAGCACAGAGACCAAGATGAGCTGGGAGTGAGCTGTGTGTCTAATCAGGGATGCGGCTGGTAGCCCAGAAAAGCCATATCATGTTGTCAGTCTTCCCTGGCAGTCCAGCTTCTGTGGGACCCACCCAGCCACACTTGTGTTTCCTACTCACCCATTCTCTTGGTAGCTTCTGGGCCAGGTTTACCAGAAGTATTATTGCAGCTTCCTTTTCCTTTCTTACCTTGAACCTCTGCCCTGTTATTTAATTGTTCTTCCCATTTACTCCTTCCTCACTGGGCCACTGCTGAATATCATAGCATCATTCTGCTGCTAGGTTTCCACTCTCCTAAAGGGAATACTTCTTCTACTTGTAAAGGCTGGACTTGCCCTTGTCATGAAATGGCAAGCTGCAGTGGAAGGGGTCTTGGATTGCCAATGACCTCACTGCGCAGCTTGTTAATACAATGCAATTATCCTGTCATATCACTGGTGGGGTGGAAAGCCCTCTTTGACCCTCCTGCGTCCTGGCCTGGGAGTTCACTGAGGACCTGTAGCATCCTATCCAGCTCTCTCATTTCCTCTTTTCTATCTATTATTGAGAGTTCATCTGTTTCACTTGAGTCTTGAGCAGAAGCCCATCCCCTGTCCTACATTTTTAACGTGGGATATTGTCTCCGGCTGAACACTCCTGAAGGCACTTTTGGGCACTATTACGAAGCTCTTCTCCCTGAAAGCCCAAGTTTGCCTCCCTGCAAAACCACTTGTCCATTCCTTGCTCTGTTCCCTGGGACTGAGCGAAACAACCTCCAGTCAGCCTTTCACATGACAGTATTTCCAAAAAAGCCATCACAGCCTATTTTTAAGTCTTTATTCCATAGGCAAAACTACTGTAATTTCTTCCTTCACTTGCTTCTGGAGGTGCTGCTGTGTCAGACCCCCTTATTTTCTTGGTTAGCCTTCTCTCTGTTGAGCTCCACCATAGCAGCAACCCTTCTTACATTGTGCACCCAGCTTTGCACGCAGTCCTGCCAGCAGAGCCTTTGCCCACATAACAGATCAATAAGAAAAAGAGATAGGCCAGATTGGGGATGATTGGATCTCTAGAAGGACATCGCTAGAGGGGTTGCTCTCATTTCATTGAATGCACTTTAGAAATTTTGCCTCTCATGTAACCCAAGCTCATCATTTAAAAAAGTCAGAATCTATTTTTGTTTCTCTCTTTGAAAATCTGGGTGGTTTTCGCCCTTCTCTGTCTCCCAGGAATCTTTTTTGTCCCATTACTTTGATTCACATCGTTGCTTTTGGACAATGCAGCTCTCATACATACCTCCCCCTGAATGCCATCTTGCCTGGAGATTTGGGCTCGGGAAGGATTGTTCCAGATAGTCCTTTGGCCACCTCCCCACTTAGCTGGGGTTTCATTGGACTGGAAGCCATTTGGAATTTGGAATTTCCCAGCCTGAAGATCATCTTCCTTGGTGGAAAGAAGCAAGATGAAAGCCATGTCTTTGTTAGATCTTTTGTTCATTAGACCCCTACCCTGTGTAGCACAGCAGTTTGCATCTGTCCCTAGAAAAGCCATTATAAAAAGGCCCTTCGAGCCTCAGCTTGTTGGTGGCTCTAGCGTTTCTGCCATTGTTAGAGGAACCTGACCCTCTTTTGTCTGTCATTTGTCCTGCTGCCATATTCTGCACATCTCGAGTTTCCCGTGGGCTTCTTGGGCTGCTTTCCTCGGTAGACCATTAAGCCCTGGATCTTACCTGTCCTGTCTCTGGACTCTTTGAAGTGGGCCTTCCTCCTATCTAGGGTCCATCAGACATTCTAGCTCCCAGTCCTGTGCTCACTTCTTCCCCAGGTTCCTCTAGCATAGTTCTGTCATCAGACTAGGGAGTTCCCCTTGTTGGTTCCTTGTAACACTCCTTTCCCCCCATTTGAGGTTTAATTTATTTTTTTTTTAAAGGCAAACAGATCCCCTCCCTTGTGCTACCAGGGTCACGCAACCAGGGACTTGGGCCTTCTTCAGCAGGGTTCAAACCAAGGGCCTCCTGGAGACAGTAGTAGAGGTTGGGACGGAGCGCTTTCTGATTCAGGTTCCCTGAAATTTGACTTGTAATGCTGCTCCTGACTTGATGTTATTATCTATTCCAGGAGAATTTTGAGTTCTTTCAGGAAAGAGCATGGAGTTATGTGTTACCTGGTCAGGCCCTGTTTTTTCCTTTGGAGAAGGGGATGGGATCTAATGAAGGAGGATCCCTGTGATCGGATGGGAAATACATGAAGCTCATGTTTTGGATGGGGCTGGAGGAGTGAGGGGTCAGTGGGGCTCTCAGCCGGAGCCGGGACCTCCACTCACTTCTCAAATTAGAGGTGATTTCAGTCCCTGCCACTTAGTAGGCACCTAATAACTGCCTGTTGATTGGCTAACCCTGGATCAGGTCAGCTTTGTGCCACTTGACAAAAGGCAAGTCTTCAGAGCCAAGTGACAACAGTAAGAATAGCCCCCTTTGTTCTTACACTACTTTGTAGATCTTGTTTGGCTCCTGGGTCCTCACATCAGCCCCCTGCTATCTCCTTCCAGACCAGAGAGGCTGCTGGCTGTCCTCTGCTAGGCTGAGGCGGGGAGGCCGGTGCTCTTGCAGGGGGCTGCTAGGAACTGGCTCAGGGGCTTCGTTCCCAGCTCAGATCTCTCTGACCCTGGACCGCTCATCTCATCCTGAGAGGTCTGATGGCAGAGCCCAGCGGAGCTGTGGAGGGATGGTCACCATTTGGCCTTTGAATGAAATAGTCATCTGCAGTCTTGGTAGTCGGTGCCCTAGCCCTGTCTGAGCCACGCTCACTTCCTGTTGGGGCTGACGTCAGGATTCTGTGAAGAGCTGGGCTTGCCTTTTATGGATGTGAATGGGTTCCAGAGCTGCTCTTGCAGACGTGGGTGAGGAGGCCCAGAGGATGTTCCATCGCTTAGCTGAGAGGGAGACCCACACCTGGCTGTTAGGGCCCTCCCCTCCCCTGCTGAGCACCCTGACTCACAGCTGAAGGAGGTTACCTCACCTCCAGAGGCTCAGCACTCAAGTATTTGGGGTTTTAACAGAACGGGCAACCACGCGCTGGGGTTCAAGTCTGATTGTATCACAGTAGGTGCTAGGAGCTTCGTCCAGCTTTTTCATCAAAGAGGAAGGAAGCTCAGAGCCGTCTCCTGTGAAGGCACACGTGCTTTGGTTTCTGCCTCTGTAGAGAATAAAGGAAAAAAAAAAATGGAGAACTTTTAATGTGTGGTGTGCGAAAGAGACAGGCCAGGGGATGGGGGAGAAGCAGGACCCATCGATTCATGCCGTGAACCTGTTTCTCAGCAGGGGCATCACCAGGGCCCCATACACGCCACGAGGATCCACACTGAAGGCTCCTCCCCAGAGGATGCCCAGAAGCCCGGATGAGGGCTTGGGGCAAAATGCAGAGAGAAGCATAACTTTGAGAAAGGCAAATGTGGAAAGAAGCTCATCGAGGGTTAAACATGAGATTAAAAAGGAACAGGATTAGCTTTGTCTACTAGGTATAGGAAGCACTCTTTGGAAGAGTTAGAGTTAGGTGAGCAAAGTGACTGGCAGGGCTGGTTATGTGTGGGAACTTGTGCCCCATAGGTGGGTGAAGAAACACATGTCAGTGTGTCGCCATGTTTAGGAGCTTTTTTCACGGAGCATTCTGGCAGGAATTCTGGGGCTGGGGCAAAGGGTATGGGAGGAGGCAGCTACAGGAGCCCCCCCAGCCTCCTCTTAGAACATGCCCTTGGGCTCAGCCTTCCAGACTGCCAGACTTCCTTCCCTTTGCTCCTCCCTGTTTCCTTTAGGGCAAATCACCCAGCAGAACTACAGGGAAATGTTAGTGTTTTTCTAGATCTATTAAAAAATCTTAACTCTTGGAAAAAACCCAAATAAGCTTCTGCTTACCCTATTACCATGAAACATGCTTCTGGGATCATCCCAAATTACACTCAGAGAAAGGCACGAGCCATTGGAACCACTGGATCTCAAAGTGCCCAGTTCCTGGGCCCAGCCTGGGCAGGGTGGAGTAACCAGATGGGCCTCCTCCCTTCTCTTTTGCCCTTTCTTTTTCTGGACTGTTAAAGACTTAGCCCAACACCTGAGACACAGTGAGGGAGGCTGGTGGCTTGCATGGGGGTCCACTGAGGCACAGGAGGGGAGAAGCCTTTCTGGGCCCCAGCTGCTGGCTCCTCCTTCATACAATTAGAATTCCGGCTCTCCCAGGGCCTGGCCCTCAGCAGGATGGGGAAAGCACTTCCTTTTATGGGAGCAGTTACCCGCCTGCTTGCAGCCGGACTTGCAGGTACTTGCTGGTACATTCCTATAGGCTTCGGAGACAGTGACTAAGCAGGCCTGCCCCAGGATCAGACCCCAAGGAAGGGGGCGGCAGGTCCCCAGGGCTGCAGGGCCTTTTGGTCTGAGAGCTGGGCTTTTCTCCCCCCCCCCCCCTTATTTGTGATGCCATTTCTTAGAGTGGAAGATTGAAACAAGACTAATAAGCCCCCTCTTCCCTCCCCCAGACCATTTGCAGAATTATCAGTGGATTGGGATTGAAGTGACTGTTGGGGGGCACCATTTAGCCCTGGCCTGTTGACTGGAGATTTAGCCAGTGAATGGTTACCTTTGGAAAGGTAGCTGCTCAGAGCTATTGTTGTCAGCCAACTGGCTTCGTCTCCTGAGGCCATGTGCAGGAGAGCCGTTAGTCATTAATGTCTTCTCTGACTGCCCAGTCACCCAGAGCCACCCAGGAAGCAATCCGAGCCGGGCTTGGGCCTTCCAGGAAGTGTATCCTATGGCACAGCTCTTCAGGGCTGCCCGGGAGAGAGATGAAAGGAAGGGATTCTGGCAGTGAGACGGTACCAGCAGTGCCCATTAAGCAAGCACTTAGGGAGCAGAGCCCATAACCGTTCCCGCCAGGGACTTGTGGGAGGTCAGGGAGTCATGGCCTGGGAGCTCTCCGAGCCACTTGGCCCTCTCCCGTTTTTGGGAAATGGCAGGACTCCCTTTCTGCAAGCAAACAAAGGGCTTTTGTGGGCAACGGAAGCTCATTCTGATCTGTCTCACCCCTGTTTTCTCTGTTCCAGATCGGGAAGACCAGTCCATTCTGTGCACGTAAGTGGATTTTTGTTGTTGAAATGTCTTGATGCTCCATTCCATGTTTTCTTCCTGACCTGCCCCATATTTGAGAAGGAACAAACTTGTGTGTCACAGGAAGAAGAATTTATCTCCCTTCTGGAATGTTTTTGATCTCCCTGATTCCCAGATCCCTTTTCCCAAGTGGCAGGGCTTAGCTTCCAGTTGGGAATGTCCTTTATCTCACCATGGGGGATTTAATGCATCTTCCATCAAGGAGATGCGGAGGATGCTTCCAGCTCCAGAAAGCTCTGCTTTCCCTGGGCATGAATAATTTCTGACTCCCTAAACCACAGCGCTGCTCCCTCCAAAAAGGAAAGCAAGCTTCTTATTGAAAGAGTTAATGGTCTAAAGCATTTTGTTTTTAATCCAAGGAAACTTTTGAGGAACTTAAACAAGTTTAAGTCCCTTTGACCCCTCCATTCTCTCTTCCACCCCACCCCCCCACTCCCCCAGCAGCTGCCTATAATTCATTCCTAAATTATTTGGATATGAAAGCTGCCAAATGACCTGGCCAAGCTATGGACACAAGTTTACTTCTGCCAGGCCTCCTGAGGACCATGGGAAACTTTCTAAGCAGGGATTCCACAGAGCAGTGTTTGGCTGTAGCAAGCAATCTGGCCATTAGGGGTTTTGGCCCATTCCTAGGCCAGGAGAAGAGATTTATGAATGTCTGAGAGAATGGCTGTGGGCATTAAAGGGGACTGGGGGGTGAGGGGACATGGCACAGCCAGTTAGGGGATGACCTGACCTGATCTGACCTGGAGAGTGGAGCGTGATCACAGTAAGGTCTGGGCCTTGGGACCTGGGACTCCCGGTGGCTGCCATCATGACCCCACTTCCAGTTTGATGTGATGTCCTTCTTAAGGTGGGGGCGTGACAGAAAATAGGGCAGATAGGATGAGATCAGCAAATGCAACAATACAGACATATCATAGAGTGGGGAACTCAGCTCATGTTGGGTATTTCAGAATTTCTTTCCTTAAGAAGAATGTCATGGTAGCAGGGACCATTGGCAAGGACAGGGTAGACTTAAATAGGAAGGGCATGAGAACCTGGCCCAGCTCTAACACTCAGAATCATTAGTGTGAGAGAAGGGAGCCCCAGGATGGACCAGGAGATCCAACCCAACAGTTTGCTTAGCTGGGTAGATTTGGGGAAGCTGGGAGTGTCCTCCAGGAGTGTCTTCAGCACGCTTCAGAGCTTCCTTGGATTTCTTTGTCAGGGGGGAATCAGGAGCTGGAAAGACTGAGAACACCAAGAAGGTCATTCAGTACCTGGCTTATGTGGCTTCTTCACACAAGAGCAAAAAGGACCAGGTGAGTCTCTTCTCTTGCTTTCCTTTGCTTCCCCTTGGGTGGATGATCAGAGAGGGGCCAAAGTGCTTTTGGTATTGGTGTCCTTGGACCCAGAGTCTTCCCATGATCTCTGGGAAATGGGCACAAAGTTAGCTATGTTTCTTCTTCACATTTCGTTGGGACCACCAAGACGCCATTAGTTGTCCACATCCGTAGATAGTGCTTTGGGAGAAATTGCTAGATTGTAGGTGAAACCCTTCCTACTGAAGGCCTACTCTAATGAGTGTTTCCTCATTGCCTGGGCCTGGCTCTCGATTTAAAAAGGAAAGCATTTTTATTGATGTGTTTTGATTTTGTGTGTGTGTGTGTGTGTGTGTGTGTGTGTGTGTGTGTGTGTGTGTGATTTCCCAATTTATTCTTCTCTACCTCCCTCTTCTGGAGAACCACCCCTTAGAACAGTCAAACAAAAAATAAAAGGTAAAAACAATTAGAAAAATTAACTGACAAGTAGAAAAATTAACCAAGATTTCAAAACAGTCTGACCTATTTGCATTATTCTGCACCCCTAGCCCCTGCCTTTGTTTTTGAAGGCTTTGCCAGGACAGTCCAGCCCCTGGCTGGTGATCTGAGTTGGGGGATGTTCGTCCCCAGCTTGACCACAGGATGTTTGCGTGGGGGAGGTGGGAGTGGTAGTGGTGGATGTCGTGGCCACGGCAGCTCTCAGCAATGTGTGATCCGGTAGGGGGAGACTGAGAGATTGTCCGTACCATGGCCTGGCCCCCGCTGGACACCCGGCTGAGGAGCTGGCCATCCCCTGTGCCAGGCTGGGGTTGCTGGGCAGGCATTGGTTCCACACGGGTACTTTGGAGTCCTGCGCTAATGCCAGTGGGGGCTGTCCCCCCAGGAAAAGAGGCCACCTCGAGAGTTGTCTCACGTGCATTTTTTCCCCCCTCCTTTGATGGATTATGGTCGAACTCATCAGTCGGGTCCTCGCTAGGTGAGCCGCACGTTTACTGCACGTTTTGCACCAGGAATGTGTGTTCTCCCCATCGTGTGTCCTGATTTTTCCCCCGATCAGCTTTTCACTCCACACCATGTCACCTGCAGCTAGAATGATTGTCCTGGACCTTGCTCACTGACTTCAGAGGGGAGGTTGAAGGAGAGAGTTTGGTGGTTCAGTGACCTGCTTTTGTGCTCAGGAGCCATTACTGCTAATTGTTCCTGGGGCCTCGTGGCCCAGCCTTTACCACTCAGTGAGCCACACTCCAGGCCCCTGAAACTTGGCCCGGCGGTGTGTCTGAAACGTCCCTCCTCTGGGACCTGACCCCAACGGGATCATGTGGAAGTCACCAGTAGCATCCTTTCCTACTCTGTTGTAAACCAGATGTGGACGGGACCTGCCCCCTGCCTGGAAGTTGACATGACTGCCGGGCCCACCTCCAGGGAAGTCTCTCCCGATTGGGGGTTGGCAGTCGGTTGTAAGCATGACTGTGTGTCTCTCTCTTTTTCACGTGCACCCACGTTTCTGAGCTTCATTAGAAAGCGCCAGTGCCGGTGGTATCCTCGGTAGCCGTCATGGTGTACTTAGCTACTCTTGGTACTAGACCTCCTGGCGGGCTGTGTGCAGCATATCCAAAAGTGGGGTGCAGGGGAGGTGTCTCTGCATGCAGACCTGGGGTGTGGACACGCTCATGTCTTAATGAGAACAGACTTTCTGGAATTGAACCAAGTGGAACCTTCTGGGTGCCAAACTCTGCACGACTCTGATGGTTTTTCCATGGGGCGTTAGTGGTTATATTTAGAAACTCTTAAAGTTTCTTTTTTTCCCTCTTTCCCACCCTTTTATTTTCCGTTTCTCACTTTTTTGGAGGTTTATTTTTAAGCTATAGCCACGAGGTTGGGGGCTTGGGTCTCCAACTCTTTTTCTTTTCTTTTCTTTTTTTTAAACAAAAATTCTTGTTCCAGTGAAATCAAATATTTCACGAATCCCAGTGGCATGCCCTCTCCGAGGGGGGCCGGGGGGAAGATAGCACACACTCCTTGTCTTTGGATTCGACCCCACACAGATTCTTCTGCCAGATGGGGATACAGAGGAGGCTCTAGTCAGCAACAGTTTGTGTCATTTGGAATAATCAGGGAAATCTTCCTGGAGGAGAAAGAAAATGGACGTTTCTGAGCACTGCTTTCATTTGATGTGGACTGGGCCTTCAAGCCCCATTAACCTTTACTGAGTGCCTTGTTCTTTGGTGGGATGGACCTCCTAAATTATTCAAGCCAGTGCTCCATATAGTCTTTATAAGGAAAGATCTATTGATTTATGTCAATTGATTGATCGATTTGTCAGTTACCTTCTGGACCCAAAAGCCTGGCTCCCTTCTACCTACGTGCAGTTAGTTGCCTGGGCCCCGTTGTCCAAGCAGGATTTTCTCTTTTGCCTTTCTCTGGAGCAGAGGATCTGGTAGAAGGGGTGAGCTTGGCCCTGCAGAGCTTGCCATCTCGGCTAAGCAGGCTTTTCTGTTGTGTCCTCATCACCCAGGCGCAGGCTGTCTTTTGAGAAGCCGTGAACTTATATTAAAAAGAGCTCATAATTGTATATTACACCAAGCTAATTGCATTTTAAAATCTCCAGCATGGTTAATTAGATTTTAAAAAAAAAGAACCCATCAATTAGTTGTTGGGCTTTTCAGTGGGGCATTCCTTCTGCCCTTAGAGCAGGAGCCCTTGAGGGTGCCGAGCTGCCTTTCCATGGTCATGATCATGGGTCTTGGAGCAGAAGGCATGGCTGCCGAGAGGGGGCAGAGGCTCCCAGAGCCCATTGCTCGTCAGCAGGAGGAGTGAGGTGGCCCATCTGGAAGGGAGGGGTAGACATGAGGCCGGGAGTGGGTTGAAAGTAGGCCTCCTCCCAGACTGCTCCCCAAGGCCGGTGCAGATCAGCAGTGCGGGAGTGAGTGGGAAGCCGGCTAGCTGGGTGTCTCTGCTGCTGCCAAGAATATCTGGGCAGTAGCGTTGCTCTCATTTTTATGCCTTGTGGTCTGGCCTGTTGATGACTTCTTCGTGGGGAAGGCGTGACACTGCTAATCCACTTTGTCTGGAAAGAAAGGTTTCTCTTTTGCTATTTGTAGAAATCCTGGCCCAAGTTCTAGCCACCTTGAAAAATTGTAGGCAGGCACAGGTCTGTCAGCTCTTTGCAGTCTTATGCGGGTTTGCTGCCCTCATGCATCTGGGTGCTGTTTGGGTCCGTGTATGTAGCGGGAAGATCACTCCTGCTCAGCCACTTGTCCATGGGGAACCTGCTCTGGGCCTATCCCTTATAAATGAGTACGGGCCACTGCCTGGCTCACACAGGGCTACTGACCCGGTAAAAGGTGGCAAGAAGAGGAATCGAGGCAGCCCTCTAACCCATGAGTCAGCTCGGGCTGGCCTCGGGCAGGCAAAGGTGGCCGAGCCCTGGACCAGAAGCAGACGGACCACCTGCACTCTTGGTGCCCACTCTGGCCTCCTACTGGGGATAAATAAAGCCTGCCACCTGCCTTCCAGGGCCTCTGTCACCCTGAGCCAGCCTAGGTTCCTGAGCTCCGAGATGGGCATGCCCTCTAAGTGGTGTTCTTGCTCGTAGATGGGAAAATCCCTTAAAAATATCTGAGACTGTTGGTGTTACTGCCCTGTCATCAGTGCTACCAAGGGTCCTGAGGGCTAAAGCTTATTGCATGGGATTGGCAGGAGTCCTCGAAAGCTCAGGCTGCCTTGGAGGATGCCCACCTAATGCTCTCCCTTACCACCTGGATGACATGGGGCCCCCTCTGGGTCTGAGCTCGCTCCTGTGAAATGAGATTGGATTCTGGGATTGTGATGTTCCAGTGACAGCATTCCCCTGCCCAGAGTGCATGCGGGCACTTGCTTTCAGCTCAGTTGGGCAGTGTACTGCCCACCCCCATTTGGTTTGAGGCCGTGATTGGCCAGGGCCCCCTAACTCCAGTCTGAGAAGGCGTAACCAAGGAACATCAGAAGCAGATGGGAGCTGCCTGGTGCTGGGCCAGCCAGCACCACAGAGTAATGCTCTGTGACCCGTCATTCTCCTTTTGAGTCGATTGTCATAGGAGGCTGCGCACTCCTGTGAATGTCTGAGTCTGAGGGTCTCCTTCCGGGCCAGGGGCTGGCAGTGCCCGCGTTGCCCGCAGAAGCATCCCCATAGGACGGGTCCCTCGGACCACTGAGGCCTGGTTTTGATGGGCTTGTTAAGCCAAACCGATCACTGAGCATCACTGTTCCCCTGGGTTGCTTCGCAGGGTGAGCTGGAGCGGCAGCTGCTGCAGGCCAACCCCATCCTAGAGGCCTTCGGTAATGCTAAAACCGTGAAGAACGACAACTCCTCCCGATTTGTGAGTAGCTCTTGCCCTCTCCTGCTTGGCTGCCTTCCACAGGAAGCCCGCTTCTCCCCGGCTGCCTTTCCACCCACTCCGGTGTTGTCTCCCCCATTCTGGGGGGCTGCGGCTGGCCCTCCCATACCTTGTATCCATCCCCTACCTCCCTGCCACATTTAACTTGGGGCCCATGAGAGATAGCTTGATTTGCTGCAACCAAAAGAAAATCAGAATTCTTTCCTATTCAGTCAAAAGTCCTGGCCTCTGGGGGCTTTTAGGTTGGATATTCCTTTCAGGAAAAGGAGAGTTGCCTAGACTCAGTACCCATCGTGTGTAGTTCTGTTACTAACTCTACCTCCCTGACAGACTGAGATCCTCTTAAATCCACATAAATCTGATTTCTCCGAGGCCAACAAGGGCTATGGCTGAGGAGCCGGGTAAAACGGCCCCATTTCCAGGCTCTTAGTATGATCCTGGTGCCAGCTGCAAAGGGATAGAGCTGAGCCCAGCCCTCCCAAACTACGGGCGAGTGAGCTCTGCCCACTAGCCCGAGGTAACCAGAACACAGGACACAGGGAGCGACCTCTCTAATTTCTCTCTTTCTCTCTACTCAGGGCAAGTTCATTCGAATCAACTTTGATGTCAATGGCTACATTGTGGGAGCCAATATTGAGACTTGTATCCTTGCTGCTGGTTCTTTCACCGATTCTGAGGTGGATTGACTCAGGCCTTAGGAGGGGACTTCCCTGCTTATGCCGGGTCCTCCATTCCAGGGACCTTATCTCCTCTCTGGGGTTGGGATCCTAATCAGAGCAGAATTGCCCATCATGGGTTTTATCAAACCCTTCAGTAGACAACAAAGAAAAAGCTCAGAAACTCAGAAATGCATAAGATATGTGTAGTTTTATATAATATCAGCAACATATCTTTTAATACCATAAAGATAGACAATTTCTTTCTAAAGTTAAAATAAAAAAAGTTAAATTTTGCGAAAAGAACATGAAAACCAGCCAACAACACAAAAACTAGAATTTTTACTTACTACCGACCTGCATATAGACCTGTGTCCAAATAATTCACCCAATCTTACCTTAAGGTACTATAAACATCTTGCAAAAGGAAAAGAGACAAGTCAGACAAAGGAAGGGCCAAAAGATTTTACTCAGATTTGCTAGATTGTTTCTTGTTTCTTAAAAGGAGTGACAATCATGACATTTTGAGTTTGGTTCCTCATCGCACTAAAGGATTTCCTCCATGTGCTGGCTACAAGCTAACCTCAGGCTTAGCCACCATATTGGTTTCAGAGCTCAAATAAGGTTACTTTGAAACTGTTTCCCTTCTCCACTAAGGGTATGATAATCTCATAATTTTTTGGGGGGGTGTCTATTAGAAAAATACCCTTTAAATTGCTCAGGATAGTGTTGTGAAGTAAAAGGACAATTTCTTAGAACCTCTAGTTTGGATAGGCTGGATCTGAGGGATTTGTTTTGAATTTTCTACTTAATGTTTTTTTCTGATGAAGTTGTAATTCTGTAGGGAGCTCCCTTTCCATCGCATTTTACCCAGAATAGTTCCTTGACATTTTCAAAGACCTTTTGGAGAAATCACGAGCCATCCGTCAAGCCAAGGAAGAACGGACCTTCCATATCTTCTACTATCTGCTGTCTGGGGCTGGAGAACACTTAAAAAGTGAGTTGTTGGGAGATGGAGCAGGAAGCAGCAAAGGCCCAACCCAGAGGGGGTCACCTTAGTATTTTCAGAAGTGCAGATCTTTTAAGGCTAAAAAACTGATTTTCATGTGTGTGTGTCATCTGTGATGATGCACAGAGAAGCTGGATTTTGCAAAGTGTTACCTTGGGAGCCTTGGCTTGCCCCAGGGTGGCTGACATGTTATGTTTCCCATGTGCTTCAACCTTTCTTCTTTGTTGGGCCTGGAAAATAGGCAGGGTAGGCAGTCACTTGCTTAGGTTTTCAGGGCCCTTGTTTTTCAGTTCCTGGTTCTCTTTGTGCACAGGCAAGTGTTATAATAGCTCACATTAACTTTTTATTTTCAAAATGTACGCATACATTTTAACATTGACTCTTGCAAAATCTTGTGTTGCAAATTTTTTTTCCCTCTCTTCCCCCACTTCCTCCCTCAGACAGCAAGTAATCCAATATATGCTAAACATATGCAATTCTTATGTACATATTTCCACAATTATCATGCTGTACAAGAAAAATCAGATCAAGAAGGAAAAAGAAAACAAAAATAGCTCACTTTTATATAATGCTTGCTGTTTGCCAAGCACCATGCTACTGGGGCACTTAGCAGTGCTTCTTGGAGAGGTGAGCTTCATGATCATGGTCAAAGAGATCACTGCCTTTCCATGGTCTTACTCCCTCCTTGCTGAAGGAAGGACTTGGATCAGGCCATATCCAAACATTCCTTGCAGCCGTAAATCCGAGACCTCATATTAATCCATCCCTTTT
Source organism: Myrmecobius fasciatus (assembly GCA_023553655.1). Classification (NCBI taxonomy): domain Eukaryota; kingdom Metazoa; phylum Chordata; class Mammalia; order Dasyuromorphia; family Myrmecobiidae; genus Myrmecobius; species Myrmecobius fasciatus. The sequence continues at coordinate 22,732 of JAJPUD010018978.1, forward strand.
TGCCTTTTCTTTGTCACCTTTGCAGCCGACCTGTTGTTAGAGCCATACAACAAGTATCGTTTCCTGTCCAATGGACACGTCACCATTCCAGGCCAACAGGACAAGGACATGTTCCAGGAGACCATGGAAGCCATGAGGATCATGAGCATTCCTGAGGAAGAGCAGATGGGTACGGGGGCGGGGGGGGGGAAGCCCACAGTTGGGGACAAGGAGGGTTTCAGGCTGGGTTCACTTTAAGAGGTGAAGATTGAGGAAGAAATAGGAGTGAGCTGTTGCCATGGTTCACATCTCGGAGCAGCATTTGTAGCATCAGCAGGGAAGGGTGAGGCTAGGGGGCCCAGGTACAAAGACAGTGTGTTCCTTCCCCTCTCCTCCCACCCCGCTCCCATTCTCTTTTCTTGTAAATGTCACTGTAGGCCATGGCTCTGTTGCAGCTACTACTGAGTTTCCCAGAGGCTGTCTTTTGAGGAAATTAAAAAATTTCCTCTGTTTCAGCTGAGTTGAATAGAAAGGAGGATCCTTGGGCCACTGGTATACTTACCATCTGATTTCAGATCGGGAAACGATTGCTTTTCTGCCAAGAGAGAACTTTGTGGCTTATTGAAACACAGGGGAGTGAGCATTGGGCATTGCCATACTGGCCCAGGGGACTTCCATCTAGAAGTCTGGTGGGCCCTTCTGCCTCTGACTTCTGTTAGAATTTCAGTTCTTCAAGGTTTTTGGTTCAGTTAAGTCTGGATGAGAAAGAAGCTGTTTGTGCCAATCTGGTTCTACTTCTATTCAGTGGAAATATTTAAAAAACAGCTTCCTCCATTTGCTCAAGGCTGCCCAGCAGTTATACAGGGGAGAGAATACATGTGCTTAGCCACCTCGGATAAGAGGGCTATTTAGTGTTTTAAAGGCAAGGGTACATATACAGACTTGGGGTGGTCTTCCTGGAGGATGTGATGAGATGTGGCTCCTGAGCTGGCCTTGGAAGCGAAACGAAGATTTCATTGAGTGCCGGACAGGGAGGGATCTGGTCAGGGAGCACTCAGTCATCTTTGACAGCCTTGGGAATGAAGAGAAGTCTCCCTTCAGGCTGACCTGGCAGGGTGACCTCGGCTCAGCTCTGCCCTAGGAGGCTCAGCAGGCCCACATCCTGTCTTGCTGGCGTGTTTCAGCTCCTCACTTAGCCTTTGTGTCACTCTCTCCAGGCTTGCTGAAAGTGATCTCCGGGGTCCTTCAGCTCGGCAATATAGCCTTCAAGAAGGAGCGCAACACTGACCAGGCCTCGATGCCTGACAATACAGGTAGGAGACTCGTGAGACACCGAGAACAGTTGGCCTGCCATCCTGTAGCCCATTGACTGTCCTGCCTGCCTGTGGAGCAGAATCTTTGTTATATTTAACTTGTTAGAAAACATTTCCCAAACACGAGGACTATGAATAGAAAAAGTCATAATGGTCCTTGCTCCCCAAAAGTCCCCATGTGGTCAGCAGAGACCACACATGGAAAACTAGAAGGGCCTCAGACTTGGGCAGATGATAAGGTCTGGGTGATGGGATAGGTTGAGGGGCATTCAGGGCCTAGAGGGCAGGGAAGGTGCTAAGTAAGGCCTGGGAGACACTGCATGCTGGCCTTGTCACAAGCAGTAGAGTTGTTGCCTCCATCTAGTCTAAAGCCTGTGAGCATTTAAGTAGCTCAGGGAAAGGATCTGGCCAAAGAGAGGCTGCCCCTCGGGGGTGTGGGTGGGCCTTACTCTGGCTGATCTGGATATACCTGTGATGGTGGGGGAGCTCTAACACGGGGTCAAGTGCCCCCTCTTAAGCTTAGGCGCTTTTCGTACTTTATGCAGTTTTGGGATCAGCACCCAGAGGTTTATCTCTTTGCATCTCTCCAGTTTTCAGAGGAACAATGATTGGGCCTCCTGAGCCTTTGTTTAGGACCTGGGTCTCTTATGCTGGAGGACATGTGGCCTAATGGTTGGGTGGGCACCACTGAGAGGGGGTTTCTTGGGGCTGGCTTCCTTCAGGCACGGAGTTGTTCTGTTCTTCCGAACTGTCCTCCTCATTCTGAGAGTTTAACTTTTGTTTCTCTTCTTGACTTGATCCTGGATACCTGAATGCCTACAGCTGCCCAAAAGGTTTCCCATCTTCTGGGGATCAATGTGACTGATTTCACCCGAGGGATCCTCACTCCTCGAATCAAGGTGGGACGAGATTATGTCCAGAAAGCCCAGACCAAAGAACAGGTATGTCCTTCCCATCTCATCATCTCATAACAAGTGATTATTGAATATATCCTTTTAAAAACATTTGATTTTTAGCAATATCTTTAGTCTTTACATTTACCCCTGTCTCCAATTCCATCCTTCTTCCCAGAGAGGCCACAGTTTGTTTGGGGTTTTTTGTGTGTATTTGTGGAAGGGGAAAAAGGGGGAGAATTGATCTAACTGATCAATACATGGGGGGAAAAAAATGAAAAATAGATGTAGTGTCCTACTTCTCCGGATGTGTTACCTTTCCTTAGAGACACAGGTCAGTAGGATCTTTTCTGAGGAAGGCAGATCTGTTTTCTGAGACAGGTGGGGAGTGAGAGGGAGTTGGGTTGGTCCATCGATTTAAGCTGAGACTTGGCTGTGGAACCATTCCTATGACAGGGTGCCTGAATTGCTTTCTACCCACTGTACCACACTGCCACCATTGTGTCTTGATAGCAATAAACTACTCATTCCCGCTCTGGGACGCTGAGATTACTGAGGAAGGTTTGATTTCTCTCGCTTAGTTTTATTAGTGTTGTTGCTGTAATTGTGAGATGAGTAAGACTTGAAGGTCTGCCATTGGTTCACCAGGGAATAAACACACATACACACACGCACACACACGTGTTGGGTTCATGATGGTTGGGGAAGTACACTTTTTCAGTGGACTTTCCCCCACTTCCCTTCCCTTCCCTCACAGGCTGATTTTGCCATTGAGGCTCTGGCTAAAGCTACTTACGAGCGGATGTTCCGCTGGCTGGTGATGCGCATCAACAAGGCCCTGGACAAGACAAAGAGGCAGGGGGCCTCCTTCATTGGCATTCTGGACATTGCTGGCTTTGAGATCTTCGATGTGAGCCTTTTCCCTTCATTATTGTAGGCTGAGTGGTGCTGTGTGTGCACCCCTGAAATCCCTGGGCATCCCATGGTTTGGACGTGGACTAGAAGCCCAGTCCCCCAAGAATCTGACATTCTGCCAAGCCCAGTCTTAACAGTGTTGGGGGCACGACCGGTAGGCAGGTAGACCTCTCTGTACCCACCCCATCAGGCTCATTGTTGGGGAGCAGAACTTGACCTCACTGACCTTTCTTGGGCCCCAGGGCCTGGTCTCACTGACTCCCATCAGCCTAATTGTTGCCTGACCTCACTAACTATACTTGAGGTACAAAGCCTGGCTCGCTGACTTATTCCCAAGGGGCAATGGGGATCAGCCCTTGGGCAGATCCGGCCTCACCACTCCCTTGTTGGCCTCCTTGCAGCTGAACTCCTTCGAGCAGCTCTGCATCAACTACACCAATGAGAAGCTTCAGCAGCTCTTCAACCACACCATGTTCATCCTGGAGCAGGAGGAGTACCAGCGCGAGGGCATTGAGTGGAACTTCATTGACTTTGGCTTGGACTTACAGCCCTGCATTGACCTCATCGAGAAGCCCGTAAGCAGCTCCCCTCCACCCTCAGGGATCTGTGAGGAGCCCTCATACAGGCCTGGGCAACTTATGTATGGCCAGGCTGGGTCAGTTAACCTTTGCCATCTACGACCTGCCCTCCTCTTAGCATGAGCATCCCGATGGTTTGATTCCTGGGTCTGGGGCTGAGCATCTTGTTTGCTTGTCTGTAGTAAAGGCAAGTTTGAACCAGTCAGCCAAAGCCTAAGGTTTTATTGTCGCAGTGGAGACCAGTAAGCCAGCCTGGTCTTAGGTCTTTAGTCACTTAGCCCCGGCCAAGTGGCCAAGGAACAGTGTGAATTCCCTAGTACCAGCCAAAAGAACTCTTCAACAGGATCTCAGGCATTTTTGTGCATGAAATGCAACACTTGTAAATACAGTAGAACCTCAGTGCAAAGCGTGATGTAGTGCATCTCTCTCTATGATGGCCATGTTCTCTTTGTAACCCTCTTGTAACAAGAAATCTCTCTGCCAAAGATCTTTGTAGAGAGTCTAGATGACCTGATCTTGATTGTGAGCCCTTCAATTTCGAATGCTTCCTGTAACCATTTTTGTGTGCAAAACAGGCTTTCCTTGCATTCTTATCAGGCCTCTTAGAAATTGAGTCACTTCCCTCTGGATGAGTCAGCATTTGAGGTCAGACCCCATGACTCTAGACTAGGCCATCCATTGCACCCCTACCTGTGTGGTTGAATGAAACTTAAATTCCTGGTTACCTCTATTATTCATTTATATAGACCACTTCTGCATCCTCCTCTGGAGTACCGAGCAGGGTTGTTCTGCTCTGGAAAATGCGTCCTAATTTTTTTGTCCTTCAGTAAAACATGAACTACCTTGAAGCATTTAGGAAATTTCTTTGTTAATTAAGAGCCCCTTCTGACAATCAGGTAAAATCCAGGTTCCCTTGTTTTCAAGGTTTCGGTTATCTGATTTCGGTTATCTGAAAATTTATGATGTAAGACCAAGTTCTCAGCGTGCGGTAGACAACTGGTTTCTCCCACCTCAAAGCCTGATTCTTTTGCCCTGTTCTCTGCTTCCTCCAGGCGGGCCCCCCTGGCATTTTGGCGCTC
>JAJPUD010018979.1:0-27485 GCA_023553655.1 Myrmecobius fasciatus
TTTAATTTGCCCTGGGGCAGTTCTGCTGATTGAGTTATGTCAGGTGCTGGGCAGTTCTGCTTTAGTTCACACTGGGGCAGTTCTGCTGATTGAATTATTTCAGGAACTGGGCAGTTCTGCTGATTGAATTATGTCAGGTGCTGGGCAGTTCTGCTTTAGTTCACACTGGGGCAGTTCTGCTGATTGAATTATTTCAGGTACTGGGCAGCTCTGCTGATTGAATTATTTCTGGTGCTGATCAGTCCTGTTGATTGATTGGTTGCTTTAAGGTGCTGTGTAATGGTAGCTAGCTCATCAGGGGTTCAGTGGTTCACAATCTATCCCCCTCAAAAGGCAGACCCTCCAAACCACCAGCCTACAATCAGGACAGATTGGTCCAAGAGGCTTGCAGAAGTCTCCCAGGTGTGTGAAAAGCACAACACTCCCACTCCTGTTCCACCTCCTTTTCCAGCTCCCTGCTCCAGCTCCCTGCCCCGGTCTCCCTGTGCTGCAGTCTGGGTTCAGCAGACCACCCCCCTGCCCAATTAAAACAGACCTGTTTTGAGGTTCTTCCAGAGTATCTTCTTCTAGAATCGTGTTGTTCTCCAGATATTGTGGATTTTTTTGCTTCAAAAATCAGTCTAGAGGCTTCATATGTTGCTGGTTTGAGGGGAGGTTAGAGGAGGTTACAGAGACTCCTGTCTGATCTCCGCCACCATGGCTCAGTCCAAATATTTTCAATAGCTTCCCCAAAGGAGAGGAAAGAGCAAGATCTCTAAGATCTCCTTTGCCTGGCATATAAAATTCTCTATTAAATGGCAAAATTAATAAAATTTAATAAAATAAAAAATATTTTAATAAAATATGTCATTTTATATGTAAATACCATTTCCTGAATCTTTGGGAAAAGTGAAATTTAGATTTAGAGCAAATAAATCCAAGATTATTTTCACACATTTCTCTAGGCAATGTGGAGCACTTATTATTCTCTGCCCTTTTCCCACCTATTTGACTTATTATGCATTTTATTCACATTGCTCTTTATGCAGTGCTTTCACTGCTACCTCCCAGTGTCAAAAGTCTTCCCATTTTCTGAGGATCAGATCCAATGCCACTTTTTCTTAAATGTTATGGTACAAAAAGTAATCTTTCCCTCATTTAATTTCTTAAAGTATATGATATTTCTGATGCACTTATGCTATTTTAATTTAAAATCGATTTGTGCACTTGCCTTAAACGTATTTAAAGTCAGGGACCCATATTAGATTTATCTGATTCACTTCTGTATCCCTAATACCCAGCAGCATTTAGAGAGTAACTAAATGATGGCCAAATTAAACCTAGTCTAATCCAAATATTTTATAAATAAGGTAAACTGATGCCTGGAGAGATGAGTGTATATTTAAATTTACTTTCTTGAGTATATTTTTCCCACTCCTAAAGATGTAAGTTCCTTTTAAGAAGAGACTGTTTCATTTTTTTTTAATATCTATTATAAAACCTAAAAGAATTTTTGTTTTTTGATAGGTGTCTCAATAAAAGTTCTTTGCCTGATTGTTTCATTTAGTAATACTACAAAACTCAAGAGTTCATAAAAGAGGCAGAAGCACCCAGGATTCCTTGTAGTGCTATACAACAGCAATGTATTCAGGAAAATTTTTTTCCTTGTTTGTTTAGATTCTTGATCCTTGTATCTTAGACACATTATTTATCATGGTTTGATTAATTGGATTTGGAAAATGATTTGGAAAAAAAGAAAACAAACATTTTAAGCATTTAATTTGATTTTTACAACAGCCCTGGGAAATTTGTTGCATAGATTTTATTATGTTTGTTTTATGACTAGTGAGTTCTAGAAGTGCAGTATTCATATCCTGGTAAAAGCATGAGCTAAACCAGATGAAGGGTAGCCTCAACTCCACAGATTCCTAGTGGAATAAGCAGATTAAAACAGTTTGTTCCAAAGGCCTAGAATGTGACTGAAGTAAACTCTTTGGAATACTTAGAGCTTGGTCAGACATCAATGATGCAAAGATCATTTATTGCATCACAGGTCATCATATTGATTTTTGTATTGCCAATGGATTTTGATGACCCTGGAAGAAAGATGGAAGCCAAATGGCTTTATGCAACTCTGGTTTACAATTCCAATTTATGCACAAGTCAAGACATGACCCCATGAGGTTATTGGTGCTCTTAGAAAAAGAAAAAAAAAAAGGGACACAGGAAAATAGCAAGCCAACAAAGAAAAGTGAGACAAAGAGACTAAGTGATTTGTCCTAGGACAGACACATAATGTGTCAGAATCAACACTTGTATACAGTTCCACTAAATGTAAACAAAGTGATAGTTCCACTGTACCAAAACTGACTTGCAATGAAAAAGAATTTTTCTTTCTCATATCTCATTTTTGTCTTGAAATTGGACAAAAAGTAATGCCCTAAATATTCCTCTATTGTTAGAAGTTCAACTTTGATAATTAACGTAGCCATTGTATGAACAATCATACTCCAAAACCTTTTCCTAGATTAACAACAAAGTTAAATGACTCAATTTTGAAGGAAATAATATAACATATGAGTACAGAAGAAACTCATTCTCCTATTTTACTTGCAATTTTCCCCCAGAAAATGCTTTTTGCAGAATAATTTTTTTAAATTATGAATAGTATTATTAAATATATTGCATTTTATACTTAAAATCATATTGAACAATTGTGTTTCTAAAATATATATGTGGGATGATAAATTCTTGCCTAAAATAAAAGGATTGATATGGTCCTATGTGGAGGGAGATAGGATTTACTAAAGTTCTTTCAAGCATTAAAATGGAATCAGTAAGTAACACTTTATATCCCTTGATAGGTTATAAATCCATTACGACTGTTTCTTCAAACAAAAAAGATATCGTTGCCTTCAAAAAAAGGGAAACAAACATTAGTGGTCTTAGGGTTTTATTTCAGTACTCCATTTTATATAATAATTAATAAAGACTATTCAAAATTTATGTTTTCCCTAATCTTTTATTTTTTCAACTACATGTAAAACTATATTTAGCATTCTTTATTTTAATGTTTGAGTTCAAATTCTCTCCTACATTGTTTTCCTCTCTTCTCACTGAGAAGGCAAAGAATTTCATATAGGTTATATCTGTGGTGTCATGTGAAACATATTTCCATATTAGTCATCTTGTAAAAGAAACTAGAGCTATTTATTACTTAAAATCAGAAAATAGTATTTTTCATCATAAGATTTCCCTAGCATTGCTGAGAATGGCTAAGTCATTCAAAATTGGCATTGTGTAATATATATATATACATGTATATATATATATATATATATATATATATTTAATTTTAAAAAAAATTTTGCAAGGAAATTAGGGTTAAGTGAATTGCTCAGGGTCACATAGCTAGTGACTATTAAGTGTCTGAAGCAAAATTTGAATTGAGGTCTTCCTGACTTCAAGGTCAATGCTCTATCTATAGTACCATCTAGCTGCCCTTTGTATTATGTAATATTTTTGCTACTCTGTGCACTGTTCTTTTTTATGCTCACTTCACTTTACATCAATTCATACATTTCCTGATTTTTTTTCTGTAAGCTCCCTACTCATCATTCCCTAATAGCAATAGTGTATTCCATCACAATCACATAATTTATTCAGTAATTCAGTTGTTCAGTAATTTAGTAATTCAGATAAGGATTCCTTCAACTTCCAATTCTTTGTCACCACAAAAAAAGAATTGTTATAAATATTTTTGTACATATAAATCCTTTTCTTCTTTTAAAAAATTCTCTGGAGATATTTGGGGAAACTAATTAAAATTATTCATAGGGATAGCTATGTTTCTTTCTATTGTTACTTCTTTTTATCTTTTTCTCTCTCTCTTTTCATTCTGTCCTTCCTCAAAAGTGTTTGCTTGTGACCACTGCCGTTCCCAATCTCCCCTTCCTTTTTATCAGCCCTAGAACAATTTCTTGGTAAGTACCTAAGGCCTGCTGGTGACTTCTCAGGCTATTGCCAGCACTGAACTGCATTTCACTCTCACGATAAAGAGACAGATTGTTATTGCTGACCTTTCTTGAACTGCGCAACTGTTTTATCTAATACTTTTGTTGGTTCTGCCTGGCACAATAAACTCTCTGGGCTAACTTGTGGAGAATATGCTCGTCTATATTAAATGATAGAATTCCGATTTAATCTAACAGAAAGTTTATGCAATGTTAAATGGAAAAATTTGGGAGCAATATAAAATATACTTATAGGTGATAGGTTGTAGTTGAAAAGCCTGTAGACTAGTAAAATGAAGGGCTTCAAGAAAATTATCCCTTTGTTCCCGTTAAGGTAAGAACAAAATAAAACTATGATTCATAAAACTTATGGTAAGTAGATAAGAACTGATAATTGGAATGTATTATAGAAGAAAACTTTAAAATTGTCATTTTTCTTGAAATTTTTTTTGTAACTACCTATATATTACAAAAATTCTTCATATTTTAAAGTCTATTATTAAGGCTGTTATACCATATACACAATTATACAATTATTTGTATGTGCATATATATATATATATATATATACATATATATATACCTATAGATGTGCATATGTGTGTATGTGTATGTGCAGCTGCATATGTGTAGTTTTAGGACTTTGGGCACATGCATTAAACTTGAGGAAACTTTGGGAAAAAGTCATGACAACTGGGAAGGAAAAAAGTGAAGAACACACTCTAACTATAGACACAATAGTGCTGACAGTCCATAGAGGAATGAAAGCAAGGGCAAAGGTCCACATCCCCTCCTTTCACAATGTCATTTCTAAAATGTAGGGCAAAACCAGGTTTTGAGTAACTACTATATTGATCTTGACAAATTTATATAGTACCTTAAAGCTTTATGGTGTTTTCCAAAGCTTGACCCTGAGAAGCCGTACTTCAAATACTACAAATATAATTTTACAGAGGATAAAATTGAGATTGAAAAGGTGTCACTTTTCCATCATCTTAACCCAGGGTCTAAAGTGAGCTTCATATCTAAATGTCCTAACTCCAAGTACAAAGATTTTTCATACCATATTACATTAGTAGCAATTTTTGACATAATATTTTTGATTTTAGAAATATCTTTATGTTCATGTTGTCATTGAATTATCCAAACAATCTGATGAGGAAGTTAGGATATTATCTACATCTGATAGGTTTGATGTTTCTTATCTTCATTTTCCTTATCTTTAAAATAAGATGATACATTTCAAGGTTCCTTCCAGGTCTAATTAACTAATCTTATGATAATTTCAGGTGTCAGAGAGGTTAAGTGACTTTTCCAAATTATGTATCCAGAAAGAGAAAGGGCAGTATCTGAACATGCTTTTGCAGTCCTATATATCTTTTGAAAATATTTGTAGTTTTGAATTCCGGGGGAAAACATCCTAATGAAAAACATTCCAAAAAAAGATTAATTTCATGAAGTTCAGAGTATGTTAATGAAAGTAAAAAAAAAAGATAAATGAGGGAATGATCTCCTTTGAAAACCTAGCTTGTTTAATAGAAGTAACACTATCCTGTGATCAGAATTAATCGCAGTATTTAAACTGTATCATTACTATCAGTTGAAAATTTCTCCTGAGAGAATCTATATTTAAAGTTTATTCACCCTACTTGTTATTTACTAATTCACCATAGTTGTTATTTACTAATCTAGTGTGATTTTGACTTTGTGCAACCTTTTTTTTAATCATCTATAAAATCGAATTTCAGGAACTCAAATCTTGGGGAAAAGGACAGTTTGAACAATGCTCTAAAAATGGCAGGACTTAATATTGCATGTTCTTAATAAAGGAAAGATGTATGTGTGTCAGTGGTAGGAAAGGGAGAGAGAGACTCTTTCATCAAGGACTTTTGTATGAGTGTCATTTTGGGGGGCTGGCAGGATGTAGGGTTTAACAACATTTCGACATAATTCATCTAACAATATATTGAAAAAAAGCCAGAAAGAGTAAAAACCAAAATGCAAGGGTAAAAGACTTGAATAAAGGAGTGAAAAGAAAAACTACCAGGGGGGAAATATTAAATGAAATTACTAAAAAAAAAGTAAAGAAGATAAATGATGAGAGAAATGAACTTTATGAAGTTTATCAAAATAGAGTGAAATAATAGAGATTTTTTTTTCCATTTGATGACTACTTGGTGGTCTATATGAAACAGATTGATTGCACTTGTCTCCTAATGACTAAGTACTTATTCATATTCCTAGACAAGGTTGTGATTTGAATTAAAATAAAGTTTATACCAACAGAAAACTACTATAGAATTTTTTTCAAGGTGCTATTTAATTACATATTAACTAGGAAATATAACTTGGGGAGAAATAGAAGATTATGGAAATATGGATTAGACCTAAAAGAAAGAATGTATCCAAGAGAAAAAATGTTATAAACAAAACATCTTTTAAAGCAAAATTTATTGTAATCATATATTCTTGGTTAAAAGAAAAAACAGTTGATAACTCACTCACTGATTTAATCTTTGATATAATAATAAAGTCCAAAGTCCAAACATAATTTTAACCAAACTTAAATTCACTCCCCACTCTTTGGCACATTTTGATCTGTATGTGTTTTAATCATTTTAGGTAGTATAAGCTATGTCACAAAATTTACCTAAAATAGCATTTTGACACCTTTAAGAAATAATTGACAAAGGAAAATGAAACAATAAAAAACAGTAAACTTAATATCTTATTCGAAGTTTCCATTGCTTTCATAGATATTTATTATACCACTTCTAAAATACAGTAAACTGTGCTGTTCTAGATATTCTCTGCCTCCATATTCACTTAGTTATACCAAATATTTATCAGCATTCATTAAAATTTGTCCACTTTGCTCTCTCTCTTCATCTGTCTCTTTAATTTTGTAAGCATATATTGCTATGTATATGTGTGCATATAAATCTATACACACATACATGTATTTGCATTTTTCTATGAATATATTATATGTTCCTATATATAACATATAAGAATTTATATTGCTATATATAATATATTCCTCTAGGAAAACATACATACATCCCTATACATCTCTCTCCCTGCCTCCCTCTCTCTCTGTATGTCTCTCTCTCTCTCTCTCTCTCTCTGTGTGTGTGTGTGTGTGTCTCTCTGCCTCTCTCTCTTTCTCTCTATCTACCTATCCACCAATCCATATGTATTCCTTTAAGATATCTTTTTTATAGTGTTCTTACTTTTTTCCCCTTGCAGTGGCTATAGGAAATCATACTTCCTTTTGGGTTCTCTGAAGAGTTTTAGCTATTTGGTTCCATTTTTTGTCAGGTGCATCTGTTTGTTAGTCAATAAGGCATCAATAAGAGGAGATCTGTATTGGGAAATTGTAGATTTCATTTCTCTCTCTGTTTCTATCTCTTTTCTTCTCCCTGATCTCTCTCTCTCTTTTCATTCTCTCTTCTTCAATGAATAACACTATAATCAATTCATTATCTCAAAAATATATGAACTTGGTAAAAATTCATTCATGAATAATAGCATCTAGATTATCTTCCCATCTTTGTTCTTTTAAAATTAGTGTAAAATATATAGTATGAAAGGTATAAATTTAGCTTTATTTTTCTGCTTTTCTGGTGTTTTATGTTTAAAGAAACAAAATGGATTACCTGAAAAAATTACAGCATATTTTTCTTGAAATTTGATAAGGAAAACTTTACTTTCATTTTAAAATTGTCATTTCCAGCATTTTCCAGGACTTGGCATGACCTGCCAACATTAGTGTACAGAGCTGTCAGTTTTACATTATCATAGACAAGTTGTACCAGTTGGATTTGGTGCACTTGATTAGTTGTCCTTGAAAACACAACTTTCGGGCAGGCCATTGATTCTGCTGAATTGCATTTTATATGTTTGTGCTAACATTCAGTACAATGCTTTAGTTAAGACAAAGATTTTTTAACTATTTCAGTGTTAGTATCTTGAAATTTTAATTCTTGCTCAGTGATATTAGATAGATGATTAAGATAGATTGACAGAGAGATAGATGGCTACATAGATATATAATTAGTTGACAGAAAGAAATTCTCTTGACTACACTCTGTCCTGGCACCCAGAATTCCAAACTGTGCACTCTCATCTTGTACCATTCTTCAGAATCTATTTCCATGTCATTCTGAAATATTCAATGACAATTGTAGTCTTCTCAATATAAAACATATCCCTATAAGATCGATTCCTTTCTTCCATTCCTAAGTTCCTTCTGGAGCCACTGTTTTTGAAGGGACCAGGTCACATTTCATTACCCTTTCTTGACTTTTAATTCATGTATCTGAACTATAATTATCTCTTTGTTTTAGTAATCTTTTGATTTCCCATGCCATAATGTAAACTCTTTGAGGATAGGAATGGTCTTTTTGCATTTTATGTCAATGTGAGAACTTAGCACAGTGCCTAGCTTATAGTAAGTATTGACATTTCTACATGGAGAGAAATTTACATATGCCATATTTTTCTATGCATCATTATAATAGTTTATAAGTACACATAAATGCATAATTTGGTCATGAATAAAAATGTTTGCTTTGAATGTATTTTGATTGCATTGAATAAAAAGCTAAAAGTGAAATGACAATCACCTACCTAGAAACTATGGGAAGGACAAATAAAGACTTGCTTTCATAATTGACTGAAATGAATTTCATGAGTTTTGTGTCATAAGAGAGAAATAACTTATTGTCTAATAGAAGGGTCTGTTTTGATGAGTTGAGAATATAGGAAAATTTACCATTGAAGGAGTCAGCTTTAGAAACTATTAGAAGTGGTGTGACAAAGCCAGTAGAAGATAGCAGATAAGCTAACAGGACAACCATAGTGTCTATAGTGGAACCTTGATGATAAGCTGAAGAAAGGCTAGAAGTTTGTTGGAAGATAAATGACTGATAATACAGTTAGTGTTGTTGCCCTTCACTGCCATCAACAGCTTGAGAGAGGTGAAAGTTCTTAAGATATTTAATTGCTCTCTTTTGATCTTTTTAATTTGATGGAAACATGAAAAAAAGCTGTGGTCCAACTTTATTAACAGTCCAAAGAGTGAAATTGTGGACTAAAATCTTGTAGGTGCTTCATCTAGAAGTTAGGGATCTTAGTGAAGAGAGGAAAATATGACTAGAAAATGTACATTTGTGAACTGCTTTGATAATAAAACTCAAGGAAAATGGTAAGAGCACTATATAATTGGAAAATTTTCCAGCATAGAAACCCATTGCACATATATGTAGTTGGGAAGTCCAGAAAATTTTTGCTTATGAAAATAATAAAACATATGAACATATTATTGACAAACCAAGTTCAGAAAAAAAAACAAAAAACTGTAAATCTCTCTCTATTCGTTTAATTCATGTCTTCTTTATAGGTTGAAAGAAAGAAAGTAATGATATATGGAAAGAAGTGATCTATTGATTGCTTTTTCTTATTTGTTTAAAGATTATTAGATAAACAGATTTCAGAATTAAGCAATCTTGTTGTTAAAATAACCTTAAATAATTTGAACAGCTGGCTTATTACTATTTCTTCAAAACCCCATAATAAGCTTTTATAATTAAAATACTTTATCATGATAATTCACATTTTTGCTCTATTTGCTATTTGCACAGTAATTTAATTTTAACTTTTAAAAAGAGACCATCATTTTATATTAATGTGTTTTCTAAGTGACAATGAAAACATTCTTAAAGGACAATTCAGTGGGGGATGTCTTTTATTCTCAACTAACATCACTTGACAGGGACGCCAGCAGAAATTTGCCTTCCTCAAAGGTCCCTTATATAAGCTAATGAAGGAAAATAAATTTAAAATCAAAGACCTTTTGTCAAAACCTTATCAACAGCAACTTTGAAGATTGTGTACCTTACTATAATGATATACTGAGTATACATATATATTTGAGAGACAGATGGTGTGATTTTACCTATGGGTAATGAATAGAATCAAGTAATTCATTTCCCTACAAATTAGATCATCACACTTCACAAGATAAAATTGAATATCTAATTAAAATTTAAAAAACCTATACTACTAGCTTACAATACACTAACACACACATACATATGCATACATACACAGGCACACATGCTCCTTAAAACAAATTAGAAATGTATAGTGCCTACATATTGAATTTAGGTAAACAACAAACCATAATTTAATTAAACAATAAACAAACAAACAAAAAACCTACCAGAATCATCAGGATGTTATATTGGAAAATGTATTTTAAGTCATTTTCAAATTATTACTTTAGGAATTTACAACTCATTAGACCAACATTCAAAATAATCACTCTCAAAATAGGAAAAGATCATTTCTGCTTCTTAAACTTTCAGCAGGAGTCCTGAATCAATGATTTGCAGGGAGGGAAAAACCCAACTTATATATTTGAATTTGCATTCTCTTCTCTTCTTAAGTCTGAAAGAAGCAAATTAGAGGTCATTGTATGAATTACCTTGTGTTGTTATCACAGAGCTACAAATAGAATTAGGACTGGTGTGCTGGGGAATACATGATGTTGACGCCTTTACCAATCTCTGAGAAAATTAAGTGCATAAGATCATACAGGGTTCATGTAAACAGAGGTGTTAAAAGCAATAGTGCTCCCAGTGAGGATCTAAGTTTCTAAAGTGATCATTGATAACTGAAGTTTCTGTCTTTCCAATTCAATTCAAATTGATTCAATTCAAATTTTAAATAATTTAGGATTTAAAGCTAATAGGGACCTTAGAGACTTATAGTCTAAATCCATCATTTTGCATATTCAATTCAATTCAATTCAACAAACAGATAATGAGAGTTTAGAATTTTCATAAAAGAATTCTGTTAGATACTACCAATATACAAAGCGAAAACAAAATCCCTGAAACTAAGGACTTTTGCCTTTAGTAGAAAAAGTCTTGTGTTCAACTTATACAGCATTACTGTGTGATTAGAAGGACCAATTGTTGCCTGAAGGATTCAAGGTTGGAAAGGCAACTTTTAGTTGGACAAGTGAGGAAAAACTCCAAGTGGCAGTGTAAAAATGGGCTTGCAGTAATAGGTTTGTGCAGTAATAGGAAGATTCCACACCTGCTAACTCTTAGTAAGATGAAAAGTAGAAAGCCCTTTTTCTAATCTTTGTGTGGTTGTGTGAACTAATTTACCGAATCCTATTTTTTTTAGATATTTTACCAGTCTTCATTCAGTTAGATTCAAATTAAAAAAAAAAAAAACTAAGGTAAATTAAGGTAAAATTTAAGTAAAATTAAGGTCCCTTTTGAATATAAGGGACTGTCCTGGATGAAGAGGATAATAACGTATAATGAAATAGTTTGTACTAAAGGATTTTGATATCCCTTAGGATACAAGATATATCCAGAGAGGGTGGTATGGTATGGAGAGAGGACACAGATGAGGATTTGTCCCCTAGCAAATTTGAGTCTTTTACCTCCAAAGCTTAACCTTACTTGGCAGCCTGAGGCAAGTTGCCCTCTCATAGTATCCTATGGATACTATGAATACTGGTCTTAGCCTTGTACATACTTCTAGGGGTGTTGTGGAAAGCTCACTTACCCTTTAGCCTAAGGTTTGCCAGGGGGAATATATATATATATATATATATATATATATATGTGTGTGTGTGTGTGTGTGTGTGTGTGTGTGTATACATATATACCTATATACCTATACCTATATATAAATATATGTATATGTGTGTGTATGGGGGATTCTAAAAAAATTGAGGTTTAAGAGGTGTCTCAAATGGATTTGTGGCTCAGACCCATCTCCAAATCAAGGGGTAAAATTTGTTATAATTGTAACACCAGTTAGAGTGGCATAAATTCCAAAGAACTTCACAAAGAGCCCGGAGTAAGAAAGTAAATTTATAAACAAAAGTTAGAGAAACCAAGTGCTTCAATTCACTGATAAGCAAATTTTATGGCTTAGAGGTAGAGTTGAAGAGTGATTTGGTTCTGGTTTTTTGTACAGATAAAATACTCATAGTTCTCAGAGCAGAGCTCACAGAGGGAAAATTTGGGGAGGGGTGTTTTTAGACCTTAGATATCATTAGGTGAAGTGGTAGATTCCCAATTTTGTTCTGTGCCTGGATTAATTTTAAGCATCTCATTATCATTACTCATTAGTCTCAGCAGCCTTGTTATCACTGGCCAAGAAATTTGCAACAATAAGCAACGTTTGTGGCCTCAGCATTCTGGTAAAATAGGAAGTATACTGGGGCAGGACAACCTAAGTGAAAAAATACATCATTTCTAACTACATCCCTTAAAAGACCAGATGTCTTCAGAGTTATTATTACATTCTTCCTAAGGGCTGTATCACATCATGTAAGTATGTGTGCACACACACAAATATATTTACATATAAATCCATACATACATACATGCATATAACAAAGAATTGAAAGGAAGGAGATCTCTAACAAATAAGAAGATAAAGGGAAAAAACAACACCTTTCCATATGAAATGAAACTTGATCTTACTCATATAAGTCTCAGCAGAAGGTTGTTGTAGTCCCTCATTTTTTGAAAAGGACCAATGACTATGAGCTGACTGCAGCTGACCTTATCCTCATTCCTAGACCTATAAATTGCTCCAAGCTGAGCACATATTAGCATCTTTCTAAATTCTATCTACCTTGTAAATCTCAAGTCTTCCCTCCTGAGATACAAAACTTTCTCTATGGACTTTAGATTGTTATGCAAAACAATTTACCTGGTAAAATCCTATAGTTTCTTAAAACACTCACTCTTATTGGTAGACCACACCAAGAATTGTATCCCCCTCCCTTCATCCTAATATTCTGTAAGAATAAAAACTGCTCCTGAGTGCACCCTAGTACTTTGGTGTTGCATGATGGTGCTTACAGGGATTACAATTCTCTTGCCTACATGAAAAATCATATTTTTTGCTCTGTTGTTGCTCTTCTCTTTAATTCACTTGGGCATAGTGAATTATCCTGCTGATAAATTGTTGTAATTTCTTTACTAATATTTTATTTAAAAATTGTTCATCAATATTCATGAGAGAGATTGATGTGCAATTTTCGTCCTCTGTTTTGTCCCTTCCTCAGTTAGGTATCAGCACCATATATTTGACATAGAAAGAACTTGACAGGATTTCTTCCTTTTCTGTTTTGTAAATACTCATCCATTTCTCTTAGATTGTCAGATTTACTGGCATATACTTTGGCAAAATAGCTCTTATTGTTTTAATTTCTTTTTCATTGACAGTTGGAAGTTTACCTTTTATATTTTTGATACTAGTAAGCTGGTTATCTTCTTTTTCTAGTAAAATTAATCAAAACTTTATCTGTTTTATTAGGTTTTTTTGTAAAATCAAGTCAGTTATTTCTTAATTCAATAGTTTTATGACTTTTAATTTTTAAAATTTCTCCTTTGACTTTCATAATTTCTAATTTGATATTTAATTGGGGCTTTTTGATTTATCATTTGCATAATCTTTCTCTATTTCATTCATGTAAGCATTTAGAGATATACAATTTCCCCTATGAACTGCTTTGGCTGCATCCCATAAGTTTAGTATGTTGTTTTATTATTGTCATTCTCATAGATGAAATTATTGTTTCGATGATTTTGATTACTAGATTATTTCATCTCCAGTTTTTAGTCTGCCTTTCCTTGGCCTTTTTATTGAATGTAATTTTAATTGCATCATGATATTCAAATAATTAATTTACTATTTCTGACTTTCTACATTTGAATGTGAGGTTTTTATGTCTTAATGCATGATCAGTTTTTGTGTAGTTGCTATGTACTGCTAAGAAAAAAAGTAAATTCATTTCTGTCTCCATTAAATTTTCTCCAGACATCTATCATATCTAAGTTTTCTCAGATTCTATTAGCCTCCCTAGTTTCTAACACCCTATATCAAGATAAGATTGAAATGGGTTCATGATTTAGACTTAAAAAGTGATACTATAATCAAATTAGAAGAACAAAGGATAGTCTACCTCTCAAACCTGTGAAGAAGGAAGAATTTGTTTGCAAATTACATTGGTAATGTACATTAGTACATTATGGAATTCAAAATGAATATGTTTGATTATATTGAGTTAATAAGTCTTTGTATTAACAAACCCAATGCAGACAAGAGTAGAAGGGAAACAATAAACTGGGAAAAATTCTTAGACTCTTGACTCAAATATATAAGAATTCAGGCAATTTTTCAATTGGTCAAAGGATATGAACATAAAATTTTCAAATGAAGAAATTAAAATCTTTTAGAGCAATATAAAAATGCTCTAAATTATCATTAGTCAGAGAAATGCAAATTAATGCATCTCTGAGGAACCACTACACACCTCTCAGTTTGGCTAACAAGACCAGAAAAGATAATGACGAATGTTGCAGGCAATGTGGGAAATCTGGGACACTAATTTATTGTTGGTGGAGTTATGAACTGATGCAATCATTCTGGAGAGCAATTTGGTATTATGCCCAAAGAGCTATCAATCTTTGCATGCTCTTTGATCCAGCAGTGTCTCTAATAGGCCTGTATCTCAAAGTGATCATAAAAAAGAGAAAAGGACCTTTGTGTATGAAAATATTTGTAGCAGCCCTTTTTTTGTAGGGGCAAGAAACTAAAACTAAATGGTTGGCCACCAGTTGGAGAATGGCTGAATAAGTTATAGTATATGAATTATATGGAATATTGCTCTATAAGAAACAATCAGCAAGATGATTTCAGAGAGACCTGGCAAGACTTATACCACCTGGTTCTAAGTGAAGTGAGTAGAACCAGGAAATCATTATACATGGCAACAACAAGATAACAAAATAATCAATTCTGATGCACAAGGCTCTTTTCCACAATGAGGTGATTCAGGCCTGTTCCAATGGTTTGTTATGAACAATTCCATCTGCACCCATAGAGAGTACTATTAGGACTGAGTATGAATCACAGCATAGTATTTTCATATTTTTATTGTTGTTTGCTTGCTTTTTGTTTTGTCTCATTTTTTTTTCCTTTTTCATCTGATTGTTCTTGTGCACTACGATAATTGTAGAAATATGTAAGGAAGAATTGCACATGTTTAATGTATTTGGATTACTTGCCATCTAGGGGCAGGGGTAGAGAAAGGGAAGGAGCAAAAATTGGAATCCAAGGTTTTGCAAAGCTGAATGTTGAAAATTATATATGCATATGTTTTGAAAATAAGAAGGTATAATTTAAAAAGAAACAATTTTTGGCAGTTTCATTGGTATGGCACTGAAAAAGTAATTAAATTTAGGCATAATTGCAATTTTTGTTATATTAGCTTGGCCCAACCATGAGCAATTGATATTTTTCCAATTGTTTAGATCTGAATTTATTTGTGTGAGAAGTTTTTTTTTAATTGGTTCATATAGTTCTTGGGTATGTAAACAGTTTAACCTTCAAGCCATATACACCTTTATTTGCTTTCTTTATGCTTCTCTTGAGTCTTATATTTGAAGGTTGAGTCTGTTTAATTTTTGTCGTTTATGTATAAATGATTGACAGTTCCCTACTTCATTGAAAATCCATCTCCTCTGATGACATATCATGCTCAGTGATGGTGGGTAGTTGATTTTTCTTTATAATCCAAGATTTTTTGCCATCTGGAATATGGAATTCCAGCCCTCTGACCCTTCATTTAGAAGTTGTCAAATCCTGAATCAGCCTGACTATGGCTCTTTGATGTGTGAATTGTTTCTTCCTGGCAATTTTTTAGCATTTTTGTCTTTACCTTATAGTTCTGGAATTTTGCAACAATATTTCTTGGAGTTTTACTTGTGGGATCTCTTTCAGGATTCTTTAAATGATTATTTTGCCTTCTGGTTTTAGTACATCACCCCAGCTTTCTTAGATGCTTTCTTGAAGAATCCTATCCAGGTTTTTATTCTTTTCTTTACTTTTCTTTTTTGTGCCTGTGGTACAATAATTTCAAGTAATCCAATAATTTTAAAATTTTGTCTCCATCTATTTGTCCAAGTCAGCTTTTTTTCCAATGAGATATTTTATATTTTCTTCTAATTTTCCATTCTTTTTAGTTTGTGTGACTGATTCTTTATGTCTCCTACTCACTAGTTTCCATTTGCTCAGTTGTAGTTTTAAATGTATGATTTTCCTCAGTTTGTTTTTTTGTCTCTATTTCTATTTGATTAATTATACTCCTAAAAGTGTTGTTTTCTATACTGATTTTTTTTTGCATTTGGTCAGTTTTATTTTTTTAAAGAATTGATTTTTTCAGTGTTTTTTTTTCTTTCTTTGCTTTTAACAAAAAATATTTTAAGCAATTGTTTTCATATATTACTTTTTTATATTTCCTTTTCTGTGCTGTTGACTTTCTTGCATATCTCTCATTTCCTTTCTGAATTTTTCTTCGATCTCTCTTTTTTGATTTTAAAAAAAAAATTTATGAGTTTTTCCAAGAAGACTCTTTGGTTTTGGTAACAGTTCATATCACCCTTCAAATTTACACATGTGGCTTTTTTGTGCTGTTCTGAGTTGGTGTTTTGGTTTTGCCTGTTACCATAGTAGCTTTCTATAGTTAAGGTTCTTTTCTGTTTTCTGCTCATTTTCTTTTCATCCTTTCTTTTTTTCTTTCTTTCTTTCTTTTCTTTTTTTTTCATTTTTTGACATCTAAGATCCAGCTCTGTTCTTAAGGTACAAGGAAATTTGTCCCAAACTTCTTGTACAGATTTGAGCCTTGGCTTTGAAGACAAGAACCCTTATCTTTGGGGACATGCTCATGCCACTGAGGTTAGTCCGACCTAATATCACCTGCTGTTTCCTTCTTTCCCAGGCTGGCAATTTGCTTTCTGTGCTGGGGCAGGAGACTACTCACTCTTCTATTGAGTCAGGTCTTAATTTGTTGTGATTAAGACCCCCCACTGGCTTGCCTGGACAACATTATGACCTGGGCTTCACATCTTTTCCACTCCAGTGATTTTTCTTGAAGTTCTTTCAGCCTATCTTGAGCTGGAAAATTCTTTCACTCTGTTTTTTTTAAGTTCTGATATTCTAAATTTTGTTCAGAGGCTTGCTATCTTGTTTTATAGGAAAACTGGGAAAAAAGCCTTTTTTCTTCCTTCACTCTACCATCTTGACTCTGCTCTGCCCTCTTCTCTTCTGCAAAATTCCCCTCTTCCCATTTATTGAGAAAGAAAGCAATTTGATACATCTCCAGTAATCCCAAACATATTTCAATATTAATCATGCTGTGAAAAAAAATCATAGATCCCACAAAAAAGTCTAATAAAATTAATGTTTTAAAAAGTACGCTTGGGGGACAGCGAGGTGGTACAGTAGATAGAGCACCAGCCCTGAAGTGAGGAAGACCTGCATTCAAATCTGTGCTTAGACACTTAACACTTTTTAGTTGTGTGACCCTGGGCAAGTCACTTAATCCCAATTGCCTCAGTTGAAAAAAAAAAGTATGTTTTGATGTACATTGTGATTCTATTTTTCTTTGGGAATTGGATGGCATTTTTCAACATAATTCCTTTCAGATTATCTTGGATCATTCTATTTCTGATAAATTGTAATTTATACTTGTCCAGCCAGCATTGTTGAACAGGTTTTCCTGATTTTGCTGATTTCACTTTGTATCAAGTCATGTAAGTCTATCCAGGTTTTTCTGATGATCATTTTTGTAGCTTAATAATATTTCATCACAATCTTGTATGGCAATTAACAAGCCATATCCCGATTGATGAAAAATCCTTTCAGTTTCCAATCTTTTGTTTCCACAAAAACAGCTACTCAACTATTTTTTATATAGAAATCTTTTCCCTTTCCCTTTAATATCTTTGGAATTCAGATGTAGTAATGGTATTGATAGATGAATAGTTTCATGTGATTTTACAGCAATTTAGGCATAGTTCCAAATTGCCTAGCAATTTAACCTAGCATGGTTAAATCAGTTCATAACTGTACCAACAGCAAACATTAGTGTCCTAATTTCACCACCTCACCCCTAATATTTTTCATTTTGTTTTTTTTTGCATCCTCTCAATTTATTGACTATAAATAACCTTTTTTTATGTGAAAACTGCTTTTCATATCCTTTGACCATTTATCATTTGGGGAATGACTTGTATCCTGATAAATTTGACTCAATTCTTCATATAGATGAAAAATGAGGTTTTCATTAGATAAACTTGCTGCAATTTTTTAAAAATTATGATTACTAAATTGTATTTTCTTCCATTCTATTTTGCCTGTTCCTTCTCTTTCTCAAACATATTTTACTTATGATTATGGCATCCCCCAATTTATCCTTCCCTTTATCAGCTCCTTCAACCTACTCTTATTCTTTTCCTTTCCTACTTTCTAGTAAAGTAAGAGTAGATTTTTGCAGAACCAGTTATTTTGTATGTTATTTTCTCTTTGAAAATATTCCCATGAGAATAAGATTCACGGTTGACCTTTCAATGCCTATTCTATCTACCTCTCCTCTTAAAAGCATTTTTATTTATCTTACTATATGACATAATTCACTTCCTTTTCTCACAGTGCATCTCCCTTCTTATCCCTTAACTTTGTTTTTCTAGATTTCATCCCATCATATATAACTCACACTCATGCTCTCTCTCTCTCTCTGTCTCTCTCTGTCTCTGTCTCTGTCTCTCTGTCTCTCTCTGTCTCTCTCTCTCTATTTGTGTTTCTCTTTCTGTGTCTCAGTCTATTGCAGTCTCTCTGTCTCTTGTCTCTCACCCTCTCTCTGTCTCTCTCTCTCTGTCTCTCTCTGTCTCTCTCTCTCTGTGTCTCTCTCTCTCTCTCTATATATATATATATATATGTGTGTGTGTGTGTGTGTGTGTGTGTGTGTATGTATATATGCATAGTCTCCTTTTAACTGTCTTAATAATGATAAAGTTCTTAAAAGTTGCAAGAATCATATCCCTATATAACTGTATAAACTAATTTTTTGAATCCATTGTGATTTCTCTTTCATTTGCCTTTGTATGCTTCTCTTTAGTCTTGTATTTGAAAGCAAAAATTTCTGCTCAGCTCTTTTCATCAGGAAAAATTTTACAATCCACAATTTCATTAACTAACTATTTTTCCCTGTCAGTATTATACTCAGTTTAGTGGGTAAGTGATTCATTTTTAATCCTACTCTTTTGCCTTCTGGAACATAATATTTAAAGCTCTCCAGTCTTTTAATGTAGAAGTTACTGAATCTTATGTTATCCTGACTGTGGCTTCATAACATTTTAGTTTTTTTTTTTTTTTTTAAATCCTATTTTATATTCACCAATTACATGTTAACAGAAATTTTAGCATTTATTTTTACAAGGTTTCACATTCCAAATTGTTCTGTTTCACTTTTCTCTCATTCCCTCTTCCAAAGATGCTAGCAATTTAATATAGTTTATGCATATTTTATCAAGAAAGTCATATTTCCATAATATGCATTGAAAAAAGAAACAAATCAAAAGAAAAAAAACTTAAGAAAGATTAAAATGAAAAAGAAAAAAAAAACTTTTAGATACCAAGTCCATCAGTTTTTTACCTGTTTATGGAAAACATTTCCATAAAACATTGTTTTAAATTTGTGCTCTGCTGTTCAGGCGGACACAGTCCTCTTGGGCTTTTTGTGCCAGCAGCTGCAGTCTTTGGCTATTCACCTGATGTTGCACTGACATTGCTCTGAGGTCCATGGGAGATCCTGGTGTGTGATGCTGGCTGTGGTAGGTATGATGAGGGTGAAAGTTACTGCTGGAGATTTTAGGGATCTGAAAATTTACCTGTTGTTCATCTCCTGTCCTAGTGGTGGTATTTGGCATGTGCTTAGGCCAAGTGGGATGTCTCTGTGCACAGGAAGATCTGGCTGCTGGAGGATGCCTGGCTGCTTGGTCTGTGTTGAGTCATGTAAAGTACTGGCCCATTGAAGGATGTCTAGTTGCTATAGCATGTTGTGCTATATTCATTGGAATTGTAGTCTTCTATCTACCCTGGTTTTGCCAAGGCATGGGGAGAAGTCTGATGTTGCTGTCTACCTCTATCATCTTCCTGGGGCTCAGGATCTTTCTCTTGATTCTCTGAGGTGGTGCCTGCTGCTAGCTGCTTGGGGAATTTCTTCTTTTGGGCTGCTTTTTGCCTCCTTACCCAGTTGAGAGGGATGCCTGCTGTGGAACTTTTATGTTTCCTGCACTAAAATATGGTTTCATCTTGTCTCTCTGCTGGTTCTGCCACTCCAGAATGATATTTCTGGAATTTTTTTCTCTGAATGTTTCTTATCCTTTTCATTTTATTTTATTATTTTAAAAAATTCACTATTTTTTCTAACTATACAACTGTATTGAGTTTTTAAATACACATATCATTATGGGTAATTTTGGGAGAGAAAAATCAGAACAAAAAGGAAAAAAAAAACATGAGAGTGAAAAAGAAAACAGAAAAAAGTGAACATAGCATGTATTGATTTACATCCAAATTTCCATTCAATCTTTTTCTGGGTAGGTGGTGTTTTCTATCCAAAGTTTATTGGGATTGTGTTGGATCACTGAACCATTGAGAAGAACCAAGTCTTTCACAGTTGATCATCGCACATTCTTGCTGTTTCTGTGTACAATGTATTCTTGGTTTTGTTTGTTTTGCTCATAATCACTTCATGTAAATCTTTCCAGGAATTTCTAAATTCAGCTTGCTCATTATTTTTTGTAGAAGAATATTCCATTATTTTCATGTATCACAACTTATTCATCCATTTCCCAGTTGATAGACATCTATTAATTTTCCTATTCTTTGCTACCACAAAGAGTATCTACAAACATTTTTGCACATGAAACTCCTTTTCCCTGCTTTATGATTTTTTGAGGTGATAGAGACACAGTAGTGGTTCTGCTGGGTCTAAAGATAAGCACAGTTTGGTAACCCTTTGGGCATATTTCCAGATTTCTCTCCAGAATGGGTTGGATCATTTCATGATATCACCAACAACAACAATTTTTCCACATTCTCTCCAATATTTATCAGTATCTTTTCCTAGTACCTTAGCCAATCTGAGAGATGTGAGGTGGTACCCAGAGTTGTTTTAATTTACATTTCTCTAATCCTTATTGATTAGAGTGTTTTATTAATTCTTGTTGTCTCATAGAGACATTAGTTTTCATTTACTGAGTTTTCATTTTTAAGGAGTTCTCTCCTTCAGTGAATTCTTCTTTTTTTTTTAATTTGTCTGTTTTTAAAAGATTTCTTTGCTTCAGTAATTGTTTTTATATATATATTTTTTTCCATTTGGCCAAATCTGCCTTTCAAGGAGTTTTTCACTGAATTTTGTGCATCCATTTTAAAAACACTTTTGGCAAATTCCTTCTTTAAAGTGTTATTTTCTTTCTTTCTTTTTTTTCTTGTGTCTTCTTTACCAAATAGTAGAGTTCTTTCGTGATTTTCTTGTTTCATAAACATTTATTTTTTAAGCACATTTTGCTTGAAGAAATTATAAATAGAATAAAAAGCAAGAATAAGAATAAAGAAATAAGAATAAATTATATAATTTATAAAAATAAGAAAGTAAATAGAATAAGAAAAAAGAAAAAAGCATAAAAGCAGTACATGACAAAGTGAAACAAAACAAAAGCACGTCATCATGTACCCAGCAGAACATCAGGGAGGATTCAAAATATATAACAACAAATACCAATTTAAGAATGTATATATATACATATGTATTAAAAGAAATTATATGCACAACTGTTTGTCTATACTTTCTTGTAAATTTTCTGCTGAAAACCTTTTTTTTTTACTTTATTCTTTTCCCCCTTTCATCTCTCTCATCCTCAAGAAAGTTATAATTAAGAAAACATATATATACACACATATATTCACACACACATGCCCCACATCCATACATGTCTTTCCTATCCATGCTGACTCTAATTAAATTCTGCTCCTAACTTGCCTTAGTATTACTTAACCTCTCACCAACAATCATTTATTTTCTAATTTTCTTCTCCACTTATCTTATTTGAGTTTTTAAAGTCTTTTTGGAAAGATTTCCAGGAAATCTTTTTGGGCCTCAGGACAATTCACATTTTACTGTGAAGATTTGGATGTAGCAGTTTGGGGTTTGCTGTCTTTTTCTGAGTTTATATTTAGATCTTTTCAGTAATCATAATAACTTTGCATGATTCAGTTTTTTGTGCAGCTGTTTTCAGAACTATTTCTGGGGGATGTATAAATTTTCAGTTGTTTTAATCTGATATAATCTGAAAAGTGTGTTTGCTACTCTTGTGTTCTATACTTACTTTGGTGAGTGACGACAAGTAATGGTTTCTGCCCTAGACCTGTGACCAGTATCACTCAGCTCCTGTAGCCATAACTTCTGGCATGCTGGTATGTCCCCTGGCCAATACTGTGACCCCAATATATTTGTATGCAATGCAACAGTCTTGCATCTAGTACTAGAAAAAGACCTTCATAATCCTTTTTCCTCCTTTTTGTCCAGTGCCCTTATAGTCTATGGGTTGAGAGTTCTGCAGATTCAGTTATCTCCAAGATCTGCTGCTAGCTGGCCCTGGGTTTGGCCCACTTTTGAAAGCTTGGGTCAAATTCCTGGGCCTTTGCTGCTGACTTTCATAGGACTTGCAAACTTGTTGCTGGGTTTCTGGGGACTGTCTGCCCTGGACTATACACTCTCCTGGATGAAACCTTCCAAGTCTTTTTGGGATGGAAAATGTTTTTATCCTGCTGTTTTCTGAGATTTGCTATTCCAGAATTCATTTTGAAGCATTATTTTAAAGTTATTTGGAGAGAAATTTGAGAGAATTTGGGTGAATCACTGTCTTTTCTCCATTACCTTTGGAAAGCAAACTTTTTTAAAAAAAATAGTTTATTATTTTTTTCAAAGAACTGTGTTTTTACATTAATCTATTTCTTTCATGCCCCGTTCTTCCTTGAGCAAATTTTAAAACAATAATAAATCCCTCATCATATAGATGCATAATTTAGCAAAATAATTCCTTTATTATTTATGTCTGAACATGTGTAAAGCTCACAAACTTATATTTGCAATTTAGTTTCTTCAATGCTCTTTTAGCTAGCGAATGATGTTTTTTTCTTCATCCTTTTCAGTTGGTGAATTATAAATTCATTGGCCAGAGTTTTAAAGTCTTTTCAAAGTCATTTTTCTTGATAATATTGCAATGATTTTATATATTGTCACTTTATTTTTACTTACTATGTTATGCATCAATTCATAGAAGGCTTTGAATTTTTCTGTAAAAATGCATATATATATATATATATATATATATCACAATTTGTCCATGCTCATGTAAGTAGATACTCTCTTAGTTTCCAATTCTTGGCTATGATGAAAAGAACTGCTATGAATTATTTTGTATTTATAGTTTATTTTTCTCTATTTTGATTTCTTTAGGCCAAAACCCTGTTGTCATATATTTGGGTTTAAAAGGGTATGAACATTTTGCTAATGTTTTGGGTATAGTTCCAAATAAACTTCCAGAACGGTTGGAAAAATTCACAACTCCAAAAACACTGTTCCTTTTTTCCCACAAACCTTCCATATTCCCAGAATTATCATTTCTCTCTTTTCTCACTTTTCCAGTCTGGTTTAAATAAGATAGAACTTCAAGGTTATTTCAATTTTCATTTCTTTAATTTGTGGAGCTTATTTTTCTTTTTACATTGGATGAAAGTACACATTTCTCCATTTGTAAACTCTCTGATCATAACTTTTGATTATTTATATACCATGGAATGGCTTTAGATCATATATATTTGAATATCTTCCGTGTGTATGTATGTGTGTGTGTGTGTGTGTGTGTGTGTGTGTGTGAACCTAGAACTCCAGGGAATATCTTACACTTAGGTTAATCATCTAACAAAAGTTTTGTTTTATTCATTGGGGTATCATGGGGGACCTACATTTTTACCAGGTTAAATCCTCTAGCCAGGCTGGATTTCCAAAGCAAGAAAATCATGGGTCCAGATCCTATTCCATCCCCAGCATAATGTTTTGTTAAGTTTCAAAAATCGACTTGAGTTGTGGAAAATAATGATAAAATTCTATGGAGATATTAATTAAAAACAGTCTGTATTTCAATAATTCCAGGTTCTACAATTTTACTGATTTGGGTACTCAATTTTCCTATGTGCAAATGACAACTTCAGCTATACCTTGGTAGGAATTTTCATGAATTATTGTCAAGGTAGACAGATAAATAGATAGACTGATCGATAGTTGATAGATACATTTGCATATTTATATAGAAATATCAGGTTATTGTGAAACCTAGTAATAAGGCTTTCAAATCAGCTTCACTGATGATCAGAAGACATAAAATCAAGTACTGTACCTTCAGATTAGTAGTAGTAAATTGGTAGAACTGCTGATATAACCTTTGAGGATGTCAAATTCTCTGTACTGTGATGAATTATTAGGGTAGGACTTCAATGATGGAAATTCCCTCAAAGACTTCTTAAAATTAAAACATTAAAAGACAAATTAACCCAAAGAAAAATCAGTCAAGTTATGGAGTGTGAAGTTCCAATGTCTAAAAAAATTAACCCTACAAGGAAACTGTTCAGTTGTGAAATTCCAATTTTGACTAAGTGCTAATTAGGAAGTTACTAGGAGTGCATGCTCAGAAAAACAGGTTATTAATATTTCTTCTTATTTTACTGATATGCTTAATCAAACTATCCAGGGACATCTGATTTGGAAATTTGGACAAACAGATTTTTAAACATATCTGTATTTACACATACATATAAACATATATGCACACATATACATAACATACATATGTGTAACATGCACAGATTCTTATAAAAGTACATATTCTTCTGGAATTCAAGTAATTGACCAGCTTGTTTCTGGATAAAATATTTCAGGGATAGAAGATTAATTTTACCACAACAGTTGCTTGATTTGTCAAAATAAAGGGAATTGCCAGTAATGGCACATCTTTAATACTGAATAGACATTAATTTTAAATTAAGAATTTCTAGTCTAAGTGCTAATATCCATATCCACAGATGTGTGCCTTTCTTCATAATTTTCACCAAAAGGTACATGGTTCCTTTGATCTTTCTGAGATGCTCATATTAACCTTACATGTTTGGTGATTTATAGTGTGAAATCATTTCAAAGTATTTTTCTAAAGGAGGACTTTTATCTACTCAAAAAGAAATCTAAGGAAATGAAATCTAAAACCAGTATCTTTTAAAAAAATTCTTCTCTTGAAGAAACCACCTGACTTAAATTTTCAGTCTTAAAGTCACAAAATCTATATTAGGCCTACATTACATTTAAAATTTCATTACAATTTTATTGATCATCCCTGTTAGCTTTAAATTGCACTTCAGAATCTTAGACTTTATTAAGCTATTTTATGGATAACCCTTAAAGTATGTGAATGCCTGTAGTACAGTTCTAGTTTAAAAGCTCCATTATATTGTTGAAGACTAATTATTTAAAGGGGAATCTTAGCATTCATTTTCTTAGGCACCAATAATAAAATAACATAAATGCCAAAAATAAGAGTGCCAAAGCATTGATTTTAAGGGTCACCACAGTCGTGCACAAGATCAAATGCAAAAAGGTATAAAATTCAATTTGATAGTATCATCTGGAATTTTTGCTTTAAAAAAAGGAAAACACATCATTATTCCCCAAAAAAGTAATACACAGTAAATAATGATCTTTGTAGTAATTCTTGGGTGTCATTCTTTCCTTACTCTGTTAGGATTTGGTCATTTTGTCCCAGAAATTGCCACTAGACCTGAAGCAACTTGTCAATATGAGAGATTTGAAACTTCTTGGGTTATTTTTGTAGTAAATTGACTCCAGAATGCATTCCAGGGTAAAGAATGAAAAAATGGAGCAATATTTGGGCTCTAAATGATAGCTTGGGTGAGAAACATATAGCATATGAACCAGACATAAAACCCATAAAGCAAGCAACAACTACATTCGGGAACATGGAAGATTAGAATTGCATTCCTAAACCAGGTCATTTCTCACACACTATGTGGTTCTGATTTGGATATCTTTATGATCATCTTTATGCTCATTATGTTCAAAAACAAAGTTATTATACTTCTCTGAATTCACCCCTTTCTTGTTAGAAATAGGAAATTCCATTTTCAACTTCTTATTCTCTTTCACTCCACTTAATCAATTGAAAAGTCTTGCTGATCCTAACACCCCATCTCTTGTATCTAGCCTTTTCTCTCCATTCTAGTATAGTCAGTTAATATTCCCTTCTAATTGACTCATTTACCACATATCTCTTCCTTCTCTAATGCATGCTCATAAAAATGTTAAAATGATGCTCCTACCTCACAGGTAGGATTGTATTACTTCCATATTCAGGAAAACTCTAGTGGCTTTCTATTGACTTTATAATCAATTAAAACTTCTTTTTGGATGGCATTTAAAACCAAAAGTACATGACTGCAGGTCATTTTTCCTAGGATTATTACACATAAATCCCCTTCCTAAATTTTAAGAAATTGCCATAAGCCTCCCATCTTTTTCCCCAGCCCCCTATATCAGAGCCATAACTGAAGATCATAAATCTTCACAGAGCCTTGACACTAAGAACCACAACAGTAATCCTTCCTTCAGTAGCTATAAACCAAACCATGCAGACTCACAACCCATCAGGATCATAGAATCTAAAGAAATGGGAGTCTTTCTCTTAACTCAAAAATGAACTTTTTCTGCATTCACTCCTACATATTCAATGTCAGTTCCTTTAAAAAAGTTAGCAGGCTTTCCATTTATGCACAGTGCTTAGTATAATCCTTTGGAATATACTTAATGCTTATAAATACTCCAATTCTATTAAATCCTCTCTAGGATCTTATAACCTTGGGTAACTGACAACTTCCTCCATAGGTCTCAGCTTTTTCATATATAAAAGGAGTGTTTTTCCAATAGATAGCTTATGGTGTCATTTATAATCCTAGATCTTTGATTCTATACATCTGTTCTCCCTCACCCATGAGAACAAGAATTTGTAAAATAGGTAATTGGCACATCTTGAGCTAGGGATAGTAGCACCCAGAATATAATGCATACTATTCCTATCAAAACCAAAGACTGAAAATTATTTGACACTTTAACCATCATAGAACAACCTCATTCTACCTGAATGGCCTCATAGTTCTTTTCTGATAAGGCTTTCTTGCTTCAGTTAAAAAATACTTAATTTGCACTTACTATATGGAGAAATATAGTATCTAAAATTGTCACTATGAATCCTAACAAAACTTGTTTCCAGGAGATACTACTAGTAGTAACAACTACAGCAACATTTAGGGCCATTACTCTGGCTCCTTAATCTATGTACCTTTGGCACATCTTTGAAAATTTAGACATCTGTTCTCCAAGATCCAAGATTCACTAAATATTCACAAAAGCTTTTTTCTTTACTCATGCTGTCTCTGGTAATACACACACACACACACACACACACACACACACACACA
>JAJPUD010018980.1:0-27484 GCA_023553655.1 Myrmecobius fasciatus
TGATTATATAAAGTAAAGATTTTCTTAAAATAATTTGTTTTTTAAAAATGGTCCCCAGTTGATGAAACAAATTAAGTCCACATTCTTGTTGATAGCAGGTGATTAATCTTTGAAGCTAATAGACTTTTTGTTGTTAGACTATTTGTAAGTATTTCTTTGAGTATTCAGAGAAAATGTTTTTGATGATACTGAATAAAAAGCAACTTGCTTTAAAATTATTGTGGCTTTTGTTCTTTCTTGAAGCAGTATTATTAGAAAATTTAACCTTCTCTGGTACTTCATTTCTCTCCTCTATAATTTCTCCTAGTCTTTATAGTTAAACCAGCAATCCAAAAATTATTAAGGGCTTTGTTCCCAAAGGTTGGTAGTATGAAAAAAGTTATTCACAATGAACAGACAAATGCTCTACTGTGAGTCCCATGGACTTCTATATAGACTAAGTATTTAGAATGAATGGATTTACTATTCTACTGAGTGTGTGTGTGTGTGCATGTGTGTGAATGTGTGTATGTTTTTGGTGGAAGAAGAGATTCTAGACTTGTTATTTCATTATATGGAGAATATCCAGCATGGAAATATTTTCCATGTATATATCAAGAATTTGTAACTTAGAATAAGAAGCTGATGTGGAAGTTAAGTGGAAAAGAGGAAGATGGCTCTTGGAAACATTCTTTAACCTCCAGTTTTCAAAAAATATGAATTTATACTGAAAATCATGTATTTTAGCTAGGGCCAGCAATTATAGTCTAATCCATGTCTAGTTTTTTTTTTTTAATCTAGAGGAGCATAGTAGGAAAAATCTCTAGAGAGAAGGAGAAGTAGAAATCCCTTGGCTAAAATATTTTGGTTTTGTGTGTATTTGTCATTTGGTCTACAGACAACTCTTCTATCATTAAAGTATCTTTGAAACAAAACAACAAAGCCTTGGCCCTTGCCCTCAATTCTGAGAAGTTGCTCGGTCAGAGGCTTATAGAAGACAAGAACCTTTTGATGAAAGAAATTGAGGCGGAGATGTTTAAAAATGCCAGGCTCCGGAGAACCATCTCTTACATGGTAGGAAGTCAAGGAGTCTTTCTCATTATGTTTTACTTGATTCCTAGAACTTAAGCAATTTATAATATTGGGGCATGTAATTTTTCTGTTTAGAAAATAATAATAAGTAGGTTATAGAACAGGATTAGAGGGTCAGTCTTAGCATCATGAAGACCTGGATTGAAGTCTTCACCAATGGGTAAATCAGTGCCTCAGTGCCCTAATCATTTGTGTGTGTACACATTTATAAACACACAGACACACATGTATATACACATGTACAAATAGGTACACAGATACATATACACACGTGAGTGTATATGTACATGTATAATCCATAATATAATGTGTATATAAACTATTGCATACATAAATGTGCATGTTAATATATACATATATATAACACAAAAATGTATCTACATGTACATGTACAATACAATGTGTGTATATGTGTATATATACACACACATATCCAAATGTGTGTGTGTATGTATATATATATATATATATATATATCCACTCATGCATACATACACAGACAATACTCATGCATTCATATACATCTGTTTGATTTTGAGAGCTGGTTTCCCTATCTGGCATAAGCTACACATATGGCAGCCACTCATAAACCTGATTCTAGTGCTGATGGTTCAAAAGCTTTGCCCTGCTCCTTTTTCAATTTGAGTCAGCTCACTCTTCCTTAGGAAGTCTGGTTGGCCTCTGAATTCTTTATATAAGTGCCAGATTGACTGTGGATACCCAATGTGCTTTAGCTGACTACAGCTTAGAACTCCCAGCTCAAAAAAAATCAGCCAGCCTTTTCTTCCGCCTCCTCAGATTGCAAAAGTGGTCAATCTCCTTGCACTTCTTTCCCCTTCCCCAGACTCTACAAAATACAAAACTATAGAGGGATCACTAGATATGAATTCCTACACTGATGAAATGCTATATCTATACTAAACTTCTCCTCCTGTTCAAGCCCTTGCCTTCAATGCATTCATATCCATATGGTAATTTAAGGTATAAAATCTTGATCTTGATTTTTGTGGTTGGAAACACTCATGCCATGAGCTTGCTTCTTTTGGTTAAATTCAGTACAAGAATTCATATAGCAAATCGACAACTATTTAGGAAGATTTTGTTGAGAACCATACAAAATAAGGCTACTTCCTATATAGTTCATTGAGTAAAACTAAGTGCTGCATGAGCTTTGGCTTTAAAGTCAGAGAACTTGGAAAAAGCACAGAGCTTATAGTAAATTTGAGTAACATCACAATCCTGGATCAATTTTAGAATCTCATAGAAGGATATGGTTATCTGTAAAAATGTCATCTCTTCTGACTCAGCAGTCAATCAGGAAAACTTGTCATTTGTCATTTTAAGCCCCGCAGTAATGAGTCATATATGGCTGGAGGCTGAATGCTCCAGGCTTTTTCTATGTGGTCTCCATCAGTGGCACTGAGCATGGTCCATAAGGGTTAAGGGGAAAGAAGACAAGTTCTTTGCTACATAAGGATTAAAACCTCTGGTCTGGAAATTCTGAATTTATGGCAGTTGCTATGTTGACTTGGTCCCCCTTTCACTCAGTTTTCCTGATGAGCCATGTAGTATCTACTGTATATATGTAATGTGTGTGTGTGTATGTAAAATTATCACCAGCTGTTTTTCAATGGGATTAATCCTTTTCCTTTTCTTTTATGCAGAATGAAGTCCTCAGAGAATTGGAAGCATATATAAGTGCTAAACTTCTGTGTGCAATCAGAGATAGTGATCCCTTTATAGTAAGTACTTATTGCCTGAGCACCATCCAGGAGAACTGTACTTGGAAAGCTATTACTTGTATATAATATACTCTAGTGCAAAACTTCTTAAACTGTGGGTTGCCATCCTATACGGGGTCAGGTAACTGATTGTGGGGATTGTGAGATTATGATTTATTATCATTAAATGTTTGATTTGTATACCTATTTGATATATTTATATTCCCAGGGTTGTGTAAAAATTTCTCAGACAAAAAGGAGTCACGAGTGGAAAAAGGTTAAGAAGTCTTGCTCTAGTGTATGGTATCCTTCTGTATGGGACATTAGATTGTACTGTAGGACAGATCAAATCTCTTTCTTCAGGGGATACAGGGCATCTTTCTATTTTCTATTGCAACACAGGAAACCTCTTTCAGGTATATTATCCTTGCCTGTGCTCATCCTGCCGTCTTTTGTCAAAGTGATTTTGATTACAATTACCCTATGCCTGATTTAGACCCTTTTCTTCTACCTGATCAACTCCTTTCTTTGAAGGCTCTCCATTTTTTTTTTCAAGGTCCAGCTCAGCTATTTTCTTCTCCATGAAGCTTTCCTGATTCATAGAATCACAACTGAACCATACAGGACCTTGTCTAACTCAATTTCTTCTTTATGGATGAAGAGCTGAGTCCCAGAGAAGTTGTAACTTGCCTAAAATCATACAGCAGAAGGGCAGTTTAATCCTAGGTCTTGTAACTCCAAATTTTCTACCTGAAATGATCTTTCCCTCCTTAAATTTCTGGATGAGTCATTTCTACTTATTTCACAATCCTTTGTATGGTAATCATTTTAATATCTATCCTCCTGCTCTCACCCCCATGAAACTGTAAATTACTGGAGAAAATCTGTCATTATGATTATAGTATCTTTTGGGGAAGCTAGATGGCATAGTAGAGCACAGGCCTGGAGTCAGGATGACCTGTGTATTCGAATCCAACCTCAGACCCTTACTAGCAGTAGAACCTAGGACAAGTCACTTTACCCTGTGTACTTCTAATTTCCTCATCTGTAAAATGAACTGGAGAAGAAAATAGCAAACTACTTCAGTATCTCTGCCAAGAAAACCCCAAACAGAGTTTCTAAGAGCTAGAAACAACTGAACAACATGTAGGGACTTAAAGAAAGTCTGCTTAGTTGTTTTGTCCCAATTGCTATGTACCCAGGGGCAGTATCATGGATCCCTTTGGCAGTCAGTTTTGGTGAATGCAATAGACCCCTTCTGAATAATATTTTTAAGAACATAAAATAAAACTATTATATTGAAGTACAGAGATTAAAGATATTTAAATAACAAGTCTCAGGAACCTAGGTTAGGAGCTCTGTTTTAGAGGGTGACAGAAATAAGATGGAGTCCAAGAGCTTGGGGAATCTAAAAAGTTGGGATATTCGCATCCTTCTCTGAAATCCTTGATCCATTAGGAAGTGTCCTTGTTGGAAAGTGCTTCCTGAGACTGCTTTACCCAAGGCCATTGAAAGGCCCTTTTAGGAAGAATGGCAAGCAAGGGGAGGGCTGAGCAATTGAGACCACTTGATTCATTCATTCATTCAACTGGCTCAGTTTAGGAGCAGAAGCCTATTGCCTGACCTTGGAGAAATGATGCCTTAAAGACTACAGATACTGACACAATCTTTAGGCTTTGTTTGTGGTCTTTTCCTCAGCTCCTCCTACTAAGGATTATGACTTCCCCTTTTGCCAAATGACTAGTCAAGCCTACAAGATACCATATTGTTTTGCTTAAAATGTTTCATCCCCTCATGAGCCAGGCTTAAAATCTAAAGACTGTCAGGTTTTGTTGGCCATCTGGCCCAGGTGTGACTGGCAAAATAGGTCATTTTGTCGTATTCTTGTTGCTTTTAGAATTCACAAAGGCTTTCTGTCAGCCAATAAGCATATGTTAAGCACTTAATAGTTTCAAAGAACTATGCTAAATGAAGATGTAAAGAAAGATAAAAAATACATTCCCAGCTTTCAAGGTTAATACAAGATGTATAGGAAGTCTAAAAAGGGAAAGTCTTTGAGGAATGGAGGAAGGGGTAAGAATCTTGGATAAACCCATTTAGAAGTAATTAAGAAGATGAATACAGGGGGCAGCTAGGTGGCTCAGTGGATAGAGCCCCAGACCTGAAGTCAAGAGGCCCTGAGTACAAATATGGTCTCAGACACTTATCACTTACTTCCTAGCTGTGTGACCCTGGGCAATTCACTTAACCCCAAATGCCTCAGCAAAAAAAAAAAAAAATGAATATAGGACTTGGATTTCTGGACTATAGTCTAAATTATAGGAAGGGATGGGAAATAGTTTACCTAGAAATATCTGGTAAAATGGTATTTCTCTGGAATATTGCAAATCTGATGACACATACTTCAAACTAAAAAGAAAGGGAGAGGAAGAAATTTGTCTATATATATTCACAAAATTATTCACCATAGAGAGTAATCATGAGAAAGAATAATAACATTTGAGATAGCCAGAAGTACACAGGGGACAAAATCCAAGGGAAAAAACCCAACCAGTAACAAAATCCATGGCAACAGATTTCTATAAATTTTTGGAAAGTGTTGGTAACAAGAAAAATGAACTGGAGAGCTTAAATCAAAGAAGCAAATTTGACCTCAAAAGAGACTTTGGTGGGATGAGATCCATGGCTGAATATGGCAATGGATGAGTATTTAAATCAATCAATAAGCAGTTATTAAGTACTTACTATGTTCCCCCAAATGACTGTCCTTTCCTTCAAGAAGCCTGAAGCTTCTCTAGCAATTGATGAGGCATTCTCTAACTTATAATTGATGCCTATATACAAATACAAAGGCACAGAAGATGGAGTATCATATATTAAAAGATAATAAGAGGACTAATTTGTCTGGATTGTAGAGTGTATAAAGAAAAGTGATGTATAATATAAGACCAGGAAGATAAATTAGCACCAGGTTATAAAGTTCTTAATCAAAGGAAGACAGGTTCGGAGATTGAAGTAGCATTGTATACTGAGAAGATATTCCAGAAAATTTTATAACCAGAGAGGAGAAGCACATGAAGAGCATAACAGTAAAGGTCAATAGAGGCAGAAACAGAAGGCTTTATTATCAGGAGTATGTTATAGACTACCTGTTTAGAAGAAGGAAACAGAAAAGGTACAGAGACAGATCATAAGCCAGGCACAGAGGCATATTATGGTAATGATGGAGGCCTGTAATTATCTATTGTCTTCTAAAAGTTTGTCTGCCAAAAGCAGAGCAGCTAATAATTTACTTACATTTTAATAATAATTTCATTTTTATTAATCAAAAAGCCTGAAAAGCAGACATTTTTTTCTTCTGGATGTGATTCTTACTTATAGGGAAGGACTAGTTGCTAATGTAGAAATTATGGGAATCATGGATGGTAAGTGAGTAGTGAGCAAGAAAGATTCATTGATGGGTCAGTAAGTAGGATTCATTATTTTTTAGAATCAATGACTGAAAAAGAGATGAAATCTGGGAATAATCTGATAAGTATCCTAGATTTGGAGAGTGCAGATTTCAAAAGGTTCAGAGAAAGGATGGTTAGGATTCTGTTGATTAAAATTTTATAGGGAAAATTATCCCAGGAAGAATGGATAAATCTCAAATTCTGAAGATGCAAAATTAAAAAAAATTCTGATAATACTTATTGCACTGAATCATTAAAGAAAGCTAATGGAATCTTAGGCTACATGAAGAGAGACATATCCCTTTCTCCCCCTCCCCCACTCCAGCCCAGCAATAAGAAAGTGATCCCTTCATTGTATGCTGCTGTCATCAATCCTCATTTGGAATATGGTATTCAGTTCTAGAAATCATATTTTCAGAACTTTGCTAAACTGGAGAGAATTTTGAGAAGAGCAACCTGGATAATCAAAAGTCTTGACTGTCTTCTAAAGAATTCATTGGGGCAGCTAGGTGGTGCAGTAGATAAAAGTACCAGCCCTGAAGTCAGGAGGACCCAAGTTCAAATTTGACCTCACACACTTAACACTTCCTAGCTGTGTGATCCTGGGCAAATCACTTAACCCCAATTGCCCCAGCAAAAAAAAAAAAAATCATTGAAGGAGCTAGGAGTGTTTAGACCAGGGAAGAAAAGACTTAGAGGTGCATGAGAGCTCTTTTCAAGTATTTGAAGAGCTCTTGTGTGGACTTGTTCAGTTTGCCCCAGAAAATAGAACAAAGTGGTAGTTATAATGAAACAAATTAATATTTTATATCAGGAAAAACTACATACAACTAAAATGATCCAAAAATAGAATTAGTTTCTTTAGGAGGTAGTGGGCTCCCTTTAAAAGAAGTTCTTCAAATAAAGACTAGATGAACATTTGTCAATGATCCTTATTCTGGAATGGATTGGATTAGATATTCATTTCTTTCTAACAATTTAATGGCTCTGTAAAAATATTTATATATGACAAATGTTTATTTCAGTATATTGTATTATTTCATCATATATATGATACTTATTTCATTAGCTTTGACATATATTCCATAAAATTTAATCATGTTGTGAATAAACATAGCTTTTAGCATGGCCTTATTGATCCTTCCTACTCAATTTTCTTCTCCAGACCTTTGATATACTGTGTGAACAACTCAATGACATTAGCAATTGGAGTTTGTAACTTAAATGGGAATCTTAACTCTTGCTCTTCAGCTGATAACCAACCTCCTTTTCTTATGTTTATCAGTTGTGTTTTTAATTATCTTTAAGTTGGCTCCTGTTCCTTTTTATAGATTTCAGAAGATATCAGTATAGAAAATGTGTTCATTGATGATAATACAGACAAACACAGGACCAGCTCACCACATGGGTAGGTATGAAATGTTAGTTCTGTTCTATCTTTGGGGGTCTAATCTTTATACTTTTAAGATAGTATTACACTTCCTATTTAGTGGCCTTTTTCTCTATTTTGATCACTCTATAGTATTTTATTCTTTTTATCCTTGCAAGTCTTTCCACCTTGGATTTTGTAAGATTGTCCTATTTAATTCTCTTCTGTCTCATACATCATTTCCCATCTTCTCCTCTAGTTCTGCTTTTCTCTCAAGTGTGTGCGTACCCTGAGACCCAGTCTCTAGCTCTCTCTCTATTCTATTTATTCTAGGTTTTCTGTATCTTTGGGGATGTTTTTATAAATCTATATAGATAACTCCCAGATCTACCCATCCAGATCTGATCTTTCTCCATGGATTCCATTTCACCTGTCTAGTTGCTTTCTGGGCATCTTCACCGATATGATTTCCTATTACCACAAATAATTCTATTATGTTCTAATTCTATTACCAAACCATTTTTATCATTTTCCTCCTAACCCTGGATTCCTCTCTGGACTTCCCTATTTATTGTTGTCTCACTTATCCAAATTCAAACTTTGGAGCAATCATCAATTTCTTTTTCCTCTGTTTCTGTGTCCCCTTAGTCACAGCAACTTATTGATCCCTCCTTAACAGTTTGCTTCTGTCTCTTGTCTAGTACCACTATCTCAACACCCTGCCATCTATTATCCCTTATCACCATGGGCATCATCTACTGCAATATCAGAACTGGTCTTCCTGCTCTCACCCCTGGCCCCTCAGCTGCTTCTGTGTATTGCTGTCTAATTTGTCTAAAACATTTCTTTTTGCACAGAAACCTTCAATGGCTTTTGATAATACTTAGTTGGGTGTTCAAGCCTTCTATAATTTAGTTTCTATCTAACTTTTCAATTTTATGTTTTGCTACTCTCCCAAATAAAACTTATATTCCAGTCAAACAGGTCTATCTATTTTTCTTCAAAATAACTCAGATCTTTCCTTACCCTTTACCCTCTTGAGTCTTTGTTGATGCCATACTTTTTGCCTGCAATGCATTACCCAGCCTTGATGCTCCCCTAAGTCTTTTTCTACCTCCAAGGACTAACTAAAATTCTATGTCATTGCTCACTTCTCTGGCCCACGATGATCT
This sequence comes from Myrmecobius fasciatus, assembly GCA_023553655.1. Classification (NCBI taxonomy): domain Eukaryota; kingdom Metazoa; phylum Chordata; class Mammalia; order Dasyuromorphia; family Myrmecobiidae; genus Myrmecobius; species Myrmecobius fasciatus. The sequence goes on from JAJPUD010018980.1 coordinate 8,786, forward strand.
CTCTTCTTAATTTCCTTATAACTTGTTTATATCATGTATTTAGACCTTAACATATTCTCCTTTGAAGTATATAACTCATCTTCTGATTGTGACTATGAACCTGTTAGGTGTAGAAACCATGTATGATGCTGTTTTACAACCCCACACAGCCTAAAATAGTTTCCTACACATACTTAAGTACTCAGTAAGTGTTAGGAATAGTAATTTTATAATATTCTGCAACAGAATTTAGAGTTTCTTAGCTACTGATCAGGATCATTCAGCCATGGATTCCTTTGGAGAGGCCCCCTCTTTGACTTATACAAATAGGTTTTTAACTGGAAGAATAAAAAGGTCACATTCTGACATTAGTATGACTAGTAGATATTTCTCTATTTGGTGATTAGGGATACCAGTAAAAAGTGATATAAATCAAGTTCTCCAGCCTACCCTTGTTTAGTTTTCAGGAATATAGTGGAACCAGCTCAAACTTGCTAGTAAGAGCAGTTAAATTTCTGGCATGAACATTTACACCTTAAACATCAGCAAACACCACAAATCAGGACTTGGTTTATTGCTTTGTTGATTGTCTGAATAAAGAAAATACAAGATAGCTTACCCTAGTCATTTTTAAAAAACTCAAATGCTGAGAAGTGAAAAGACTTGTGACCTTGTGACCTGAGGATTGTGTTTTCTTGGTATAGCTAGAATAGTCTTGTTCCTTTGCTGACTGAGTTCCAGTCAGTAACTTATTCCAAAGCTTTGTTTCTATTCAGCAATGATAGAGATATCAAGTTAGATATTTATTTTTCTGCCCATTTCTAGAACCATTACAGAATGATGTTAGTCACATTTAAAATTATGTTCCCTATTCTTATTCCATAAGAAATGATGAGCAGACTCATTTCAGAGAGGCTTGGAAAGACTTACATAAACTGATGCTGAGTGAAGTGAGCAGAACCAAGAGAACATTGTACACAGTAATATCAAAATTATGAAATGATCAATTTATGAGTGACTTAGCTCTTCTTAGTAATGTGGTGATCCAAGATCATTCCAGTAGTGTTAAGAGGGAAAATGACATCCATATCCAGAGAGAGAACTATGGAGACTGTATGTAAATCAAAGCACAGTATTTTCACCTTTTTTGTTGTTTGTTTGCTTGATTTTTTTATTGTGGTTTTTCCCCTTTTGTTCTGATTTTTCTTGCACAATATGACAAATATTGAAATATGTTTAAAAGTATTACATATATATAACCTATGTCAGATTGCTTGCTGTCTTGGGAAGAGGGGAAGTAAGGGAGAAAAAGAGAAAAAATTTGGAGCACAAAATCTTGCAAAAATGAATCCTGAAAACTATCTTTACACATAATTGGAAAAATAAAATACTGTTGAGAAAAATAAATAAAATAATATATAATACATAATAAATAATAAATCAAATTATATTCCTGACTATTTTCTTATTTCAGGTCAACAAAGTCACCACTGAAGGATCCAACTACTGATGTAGAAAATAGGAAACAGCCAGGTACTGGCCTCAAAGATCTCTTCCTTCAAAAAGCCCCCAAACACAGTATCATTTGGGTTTGAAGAAACTTTCAAATTCTAATGGAGGTTAAGTGAATTGAAAACAAAACAAACAAAAAAACCCAAAGCATCCTTGTTGAACTCCAATGTATTATTTGTTTCCTTTGTTCTTTTACTTCTCTTCCCTTATCATGTTTACATTAACCAATTGCATAATATACATATGCCCAAAATTTATAATAGGTATCCATTATTAAAATGATTGTATATATCTCTAACAGCTTTAAACTTATAAACCTATGAACCTTCGTTGATTCACTTCTAAAAATTTTACATATACAATTTTTGACACATGTAACAGAGTGTAAAGGAAAGTGGATTATCTGAGCAATAGATCTTTGGGAAATCTCTGTGCTGGATAAGGAAAGGACAACTAGCAGCAATCAATCAGTGGGTTAAAGAGAATCCAATTTTCATTCTCCCAATAGTTCAATCCTGGACTTGCCTCTGCAGAGAAGGGTACAATTCAGTCTGTACCTTTTGCCATATATACTGCAAAGGTGAATTATTCCTATTAAAATAATGGTCACAGATCAGATAGTGGGACCAGCTTTGGAGTTAGTAATCTCAGAGAGCATCACATCCAACTCCTTCATTATACCAATGAAGAAATTGAAATCTAGAATGGGAAAGAAACTCAGACCCTTTCTAGCCCAGATAAGGATACTATCTAATACTTACAGATAAGGATACAAAGGCCTAAAGTAATTTATTCAAGATTATGAAGGTGATAAGGGAAGCTAGGTGGTACTATAGATAGAGTACTGAGTTAGGAGTCAGGAAGACCTGAGTCAAATTCAGCTTCAGACACTTAGTAGTTGTGTGACACTCACAACTCATTTAACCTGTTTGCCTCAGTTTCCTCATCTGTAAAATGAGCTGGAGAAGGAAATGGTAAACCACTCTAGTATATTTGCCAAGAAAACTTCAATTGGAGTCACAAAGAGTCAGACATGATTGAAAAATGACCAAGACAGAAGAAGGATTTGAATACAGGTCGTCTAACTCTAGCTAGAACTATAAGGTACAGGCAAGTTATTGCTTTAGTGACAGAAGGTATATCAACACTAAGAGTTCCCTATACTTATGACATCAAAGCTCCAATTCTCTCTCCCCTCTACCAAAGAAAAATATATTTATGTTCAACATATAAAGGCTTTTGCTCTGTGAGAAAGAGAAGATATACTACTCTTTTGCCAGGTAAGGTTACTTCTAATAAATGAAATGTGTTCTGTTTTTCTTTTTTATAGAAAGGAAGCAGGTGAACACCATACAGATCTTGGAATCTGAAGTGGCTGATGTTTTATCTATAAGGAAGGACCACAAGACTAGGGGTCCATGTTATGAAAACCAGTCACCATTTTGGGAAAACATCACTCAGAGGAAGAAATGGGCCTCTTCCCCTTACCTAAACTGTCAGATTGCAGCTATGAACTTTGAGACATACGTGTGTTCAAATCGTTTTTCCCAGTGGGCCACTGGTCCTGGAAGTCCTGGGGTAGACATGAATGGACAAGAAGCTTCCACCTTCTCCTGGCTCTCTGATTCCCATTGTGATTCCAACAACAATACCTCTCTACTAGAAGAAGCAATTCTTTCTGGGTATGTCTCAGAGGAAATAACCTGTAATAAGAATAGGTCTTTCAGTACTAATGAGCAGGATAGATCAGTCACAACCTTGAAAAGGAACCAGAACAAAATCAATGGTGATGCTGATAAAGATATTGCTTCACCTTTGAGATCTGTGAAGTGTGTTTTTATGGAACAAGAAGTCCAAGATACAATTGGAAAACATCCTATTAAAGATTCAGACAATAATAGCAAAAGACAATCCCAGAATCTTACAACACTGAGACCCTCACATAAATTAGCACTTGTACCATCTATGCTTCCAATGGAGATGGATTCTTTGGGAGAAAACTCAGTCCTTACAAGTAGTGGGCCTCCTGAGGACCAGCTTTACCAAGTAAGTGACAGAATTAGAAAATGTAAGCAAACCTATCTGGGGAGTAAGGTGTGTCCAAATAGACAAGAAAAGCTAGCAATTCTTCCTTCTGGGAAGAAAAGGAAAACTCTTTTAGAAAAACAAATCAAGGGGGGAAACCAGCACAGAAATTCAAGCTGTGATCTAACTTGTAAATCTCCAAGACCTGGTGCAAAGCAATTATCTCAAAAGAATGAGGTCACTAACAAGCAGATACTCTCAAATGAGATAAATAAGGAAATTAAACAGATAAGAAACCGGATATCTGCTGACTTACACAACACTCCTAGCAAAATAAATAACTACAAAGAAATAAGAAAAGAATCAGAAAAGATACTGATAAATATGGATCAGCAGATCCCAAATACATTGAGAACACTCTGTAAGAATGTTTTGCAGAAAATGACCCATAGGCCTTTAAAACAGGAAGTAAGAAGGATTTATGACAATAAAGCCAGTGATCTTGGAAAGGAAAATCTGGTTCCATTGGAAAGCAACTTGAAGCCTGATTCTCAAGAATATATACCTATGTACAAAACTAAAGAAAGACAAGTAAAACAGAGTAAAATCCATCCAAAAAATGTAAGCTCACTGAATAGTAAAACAGAAGCTTTTAACTCAGGCAGCAAACAAAGCAATATAGGGAATTCATTGGGTAGAAAGAAGCAAGGCCTGAAAAGCCACATAGGCAATTCTAGAATTCCTATCTTGGCTTCTTGCTCTGTAAAACCAGGCTTAAATAACATGTGCCATGCTTCTGTTAAGAGTAAGGACAATCAAAATAACGTGAATAAAAAACAGATACCATCAACTGTTCAAGTCAGTACAACTAGGAATAGGACAGGATCAATGACTAAAGCAAAGCAAATGATTGAAACCGTTCTTTCAACCAAAGACCAATCTGATTTTGGAAAGAAAGTTTTTCCTGAGAGTGTTTCAGGAGAACATGAATCCACAGAAGTTGGCCAAGTGATACAGAATGAAGTACATAATCACCTTTCTAAAAGAGGGAGAAACTTCTCCCAGAAAGCCACCAAAAAATTGGTCCCAAATAGCCCTAGGTCTTTGGAATTTTCCTATGTGACCTTGACCCCAGAGCAACCTATCAGGACTTCTTCTTTAGTAGGCTTTCAAGTTCTGGAACCTCATCTGATAAATGGAAGAATTTTAACAACCTCTCCTCCTGGGCTGGAGAGCTGCCAAATTACAAAAGGAAGGAACTCCCCTTCTGGCCCAAAAGATAGTTGGAGTATGACAGTTCTTCCTAGAGACTCTTCTCTGAGTAAAAAAATTCCAAAGAAAGGTAAGAAATGAAGCCAGGTGACCTTGGAAAGATCTTGTTGCCATGCAGTAGACTCATAAACTTTTTCTCACAAAACAATCCAACAGCTCAAAGCATCAAATTTGAAGACTTCCCAGTTGGATTACAGCCAGAATTTCACCTTTAATACACCATCCACTGATTTTTCTCGTGCAGCATATTTGTGGAAATATATATAGAATTGCACATTTAACATATATTGGATTACTTGCCATCTAGGGGAGAGGATGGGGGAAAGGGAGGGGAAAAATTTGAAATACAAGGTTTTGCAAAGGTGAATGCTGAAAAGCTTTAATTTAAAAAAATGTACCGTCCATTCACTTAGTATAGGCCTTGATCTCTGGCAACTGGACTTCTACTGGAACTTGATTTTGCCAAGGATCTGTACTCTCAATCTTATACTTTCTTACTGCTCTTTTCTGCCATTGTTCTTCATCTTATTTCCACCCTTTAAGCATTGATATTCTATTCTAAGCTTTCTCTTTTATTTATGAAAAAGGGATTGGTGAGAGTGGAGGGTTAAACTCCTCAACGAGATGAGACTGGATTCAAGGACATGAATAGAGGAATTAACTGTGATAGAGAAAGGGTTCCCCTTTCTTCTGATATGGGCACAAAGGGGGAGAAATAAGTAATGAATTTGGGGGAGATAGAATAAGGAAACTGAAAAATAGCACAAGACAATTGATAGGATAGTCAGAGTTTGAAGCTCCAAGTAGCCTTTGCTTGCAGATAAGTGTTTTGCTTACCTCAACCTCACTCAGCACCTTCTATCCTTTTTATTCCCTCGTCAGTTGGGTTTTTATTATCTTGACTCAAATTGATTGTTTTTATTTCTGCATTGTACATAGCATAGTCTCTTGTCTTTGAATCTCTCTTGAAATGACCATAATCCATGTGGATCTTTGCCTCCCTAGAACTTCTCTGTCCCATTTTATCCAGACCACACAATTATAAAGTTGAGTGTATATATTTAATTATATGTTCATAATGAGTATTTGTGTGTGTGATTTTCCATAAATTGTAAGCTTCATAAGCAGAGGGACTGTCTTATATTTTTTTGTATCTGCTATAGTAAGTAGCATGATGTCTCAACAAATGGGCACAGGATGGGTGATCAACAAACTGCTTGTTTTGACAGTTATAATTCCATTCTTTAGCAGATTCCATAATTAACTAATTTTCATTTGTTTTGGAAACATTAGTAAATGACATTTATATGTGTTTGTGTGTACCCAGAAAACCAAGAGTCACACAACCTGGAAAACACGAGCTTTTCTTCCCCTATTCCCACATCAAAATTCTTGAAAGATTCTAGAACTACATTGAGACGTTCAGCAAGAAACAAAGAAAATCTTGTTAGGTACCGAGAGCCCCGACTCAATTGGTAAGTATTATTTTTGTTATTTTCTCCCTAAACTTTTGCTAAATGTCATTACTTTGGTTTGGAAGTGTCTGGCATCATCACTTGCTTTTGAATGTACCAATTTTTTCTCCTGAAGGTCTAGATTTTCCAGATCCTTGATTTTGTAGCAGCTTTCAGCACTATTAACCACTTGCATTTTCTAGATAGTTTTTTATTGATTTTCATGACAATTCTACCTCCTGGTTATCCTCCTACCTATATGTTTGCCTTTCTCAGAAATAAACTGCATCTTATTTCTGCTGTTTTATTGCATGTTTATATGCTCTGATATTTGTTTCTTCCCTGCACACTGCTGCCTAGTGTCAGATCTTTCACTGCAGATTGAGACCATAACATAAACCAAGTCTTCATTATGATAATTTTGTTACCTTCTAAGAAGTAAATGTAGGGGCAGCTAGATGGCACAATGGATAGAACACTGGCCCTGGAGAGAGGACCACCTGAATTCAAATTTGACCACATATACTTATTAGCTGTGTGATTCTGGACAAGTCACTTAACCCTCATTGCTTCAAAAAATAAAAATAAGTAAATGCAGCCAGTTATTTTCTTAGCAAGGCAGTGTATTACAGATGAGAATGAATGTATGAGCCACTTTTCAATGTCTGAATAATTTCCCATCATGAGTTTCATGGGAAGCAGCATGCCATGTGGAGAAATAGCCTCTGAATTGGGACCAATGGTGTCAAGTCCTGCCTTGGCCACAGACCAGCAGTATTGGTGCTGGAGCCCGCTCAATCTGGCTTAAGAACCTAATATTAAATTTTTAATGAGAACATTCTCATCTTGAAAATGCGTAAACACTACAAATCAGAGCTTGATGTATATTGTTTGGTGATTGTTTAGATTTAAGTGAAGGGAAAAAATGATAATTCAATTAAAATTTTTTTGAGGAAAATTGGTTATGAAAACATTTAAGAGTATACCGCTGTGTGTAATTCTAACTATTTTTTAATATTCTAGGCAACTCTCTTAAGACTTTAAATTAAAGAACAGTTGTGATCTGCATTGAGAGAAGGTGTTTCTATCACAGATCTAGTCCAAGATATTTCATAGTATTTTAGGACTGAGTCCTGGAAGGAGCCTGATAAATCATTTAACCCAACTCTAATACTTCTTAGACAAGGAAAAATGAGGCCCAGAAAGGAGAAATAATTGCCCGTGATCATGTAGCTAGTAAGTAGAAGATGAAGGATTTGAATCCAGCTCTAGTATTGTTTCTACTACACCATCTACCAAAAAAGGTATCCATATCTGGGCCACATCTGCAAAATGCCTGAATTTTAGCCAATAACTTCCAAGTGAGTTTTCCAGATTTAGGTTGGAATCTCAGGTAGGGCTCTTTAAGTAAATGATTAAATAAAGGCCAAAAGGAACAGAGGATATGCAATAATCATTCAGAAATAAATCTCGTCCAAAAAATCCTACTGGATCAGGACTTTCTAAAAGTCATTTACATCTTTCTGCATTAAAATAACTTTATGCCAGGCAAAGAAGAAAAATGATGCTCTTTTTCCTATTCTGCAGCAAATTGAGGCGTGGAGACCTGTTCACAGATGCAGTGTTTCTTCATTCTCCAATAAACAGAAGAAATAATGAAAAATAATAAAAAACACCAAATAGAGGAAGAACTACAATATGACAAAATTTAGAGTTTAAAAGGTTTTAATTTATTTTAAAGATTATTTTGACAGGTAACAGATTTTGAACCAGTGGTATTTTAAGGGTTTGATGATACCCTTGGCTTATTTCTTCACTTTACGCTTTTAAAATATATGTAAATTAAAACTAACATTTAAAATAAAGACAAATGTTTTAACAATTCCCAATTTTATGTGAAAGGGTTAAACTTTTTTGTTTGAAGCTTTTTTTTTTTAGATATGGATGAATGGTAAGGAAATAGATTCACAGAACAGATTTTAAAAATAGTTATATTAGGGAAAACATTTTACTGCCATCAGTTGAATTTAACTAAGCTAAATTTGCTCATTAAATTTTAAAAATTAACTATTATTCAAATTTTTAAAACTATCTATAATAATTCAAACAATCCCTGAGTCCTGGAAGTTACATTCATTCTAAAGGTTCACCAACACCAAGAGTGTCCCAATGGAATATAAGTCTTTCGAAAATCAAGACTCTCATTCATTTATAACTCCGGCACCTAGGATGATGTCTCAAAGACTGTAGGTGTTTAATAAGTACCTATTGATTGATGGATCTTGTACAGCCATTTTTTAAAATCATTCTCCAATGAACTGAAACATACTTTTGAAGATGGCTCCCAGAAAGTCAGATTTTCCATTCCCTGTGTCATCTGCTAAGTTTTGATGTCTTTAGTAGGGAATGTTTGCACAGCAGCTGTTTTTTTTTTTTAATATTGAAAGAATGATTTTTAAAAACAAGGATATAATCTATGAATTTATAAATTGCTGAACAAATAAATGGATAAATAACAAAGAATTTATTAAACACTTCTTGTTGCAAAGAGGATTAAATTCTAGGGCTCAGGTTTAACCTGTATCACATTGTTTGCTGTCTTAGAGAGGAAGAAGAGGGAGAAAGAAAAATTTGGAACACAAGGTTTTGTGAAGGTGAATATTGGAAATCACTTTTGCATGTATTTGGAAAAATACTATTTAAAAAACTCTACGGCTACAATTACAAAAGCACAGATGGGTTTCTGCCAGGAGTTTATATTTCAAAGGAGGGAGCAATGAATATAGGGAAGAGGTGGGCAGGGAAGGATGCTTGCTGAAAGTTAGTGAGATAGCTTGTAGGGACCATTGGGAATTACCACAACATACCCCATCCAGACACAATGGTACAGTTGATTTGATCATGGATTAACATTCTAGAACATGGGGATTAGGAGGTGGGATTTAGGAAGGGCCAAGATGGAAAAATGGTCAGTGATGCTACAGGGAATATAGCCAGAGAATAGGAAGATAGTTTCCATAGATATAGAGAGGTAAAGATAACTTATTGGTACTTACTATATGCCAGGCACTATGCTAATTGATGAGAATAGATATGCAAACTGCCCCAAGAAATTCATATTCTAATGAACACTTAAAAGGAAGCTAGAAAGGAAGGTAGGCGTGGAATTAGGCATATTCTGGCATAGTTTGAGGCTGGTGGCTGAGAAATCAATGAAAACCTGATTTTTAGCAAGAGAAGATAAAAGCTCACCTATCAGAACCTAGGATAGTTCCAGAAAATGATCCAAGAAAGGCAGTCACTAATCCAGACAGCAATACTAAATAGGCAACTGATTTAAATATATCTGCTGTTGAGCAGACATTTGGGATAAATTTCCACATGTTGCTTTATCTCTTCTATTCAAGGATGAATAGCTAGTATGTTATAATAGAAACAACACTAGATTAACAAAAGGCCCAGGATCTAATCTCAATTACCAACTAGTCATATGCTTTCTGGAAATTAGTCTTTTATGTATCTTAATCTATAAAATTAAAGCTAATAGCTACCCTATCTATCACCAAAGGCTCTTGTGGGGGATCAAATGAAAATGAAAACATGAAAGTCACTTTGAAATGCATAAACATTATTTCATTGGGAGAAGGGAGGGGAAAAAGGATACCATAACAAAATTTGAGCAGTTAGGTGGCATAGTGGATAGAGTGCCAGATTTGAAGTCAGGAAACTTCATCTTCCTGCATTTACTATCTATCTCTGTGACTCTGGCCAAGTTGTTTCATCTTTAAAATGAGCTGGAAAAGAAAATGACAATCCACTCTAGTATCTTTGCAAAGAAGATCCCAAATAAGTTTGTGAAGAGTTGGACAAGACTGAATAATGACAAAGTATAGTTTTATGAAAGCAGTAAGTTTGAATGAGATAAAAGTGTGGGGAAAATTCATTAAAATCATCTTTGAAGTGACAATTTGAGACTAATGAAAACCTTAATTGCCAAAATTTTAGGGAGTATATCATTTAACTGAAATTGTTGAGAAAGTAATTTTTCCAGATAATTGAAGCTTGTTTAGTGCTTAGCACAGTGCTTGAGAAACAAGAGGTGCCAGCTAAATGCTGAATGGTACCTTTTAAGAACTCTTCATTGTTTTAAATGGCAATTGTCCTAAATGCAAATTATAGCTCTTCCAAATTTCTTGAAAAGAGCACAACTTTTTTTTTTTTTTTTTTTTTGCTGAGGTGGCAATTGGGGTTATGTGATTTGCTTAGGGTCACACAGCTAGGAAGTGTTAAGTGTCTGAGAGCAGATTTGAACTCAGGTCCTCCTGACTTCAGGGCTGATGCTCTAAAAAGAGCACAACTTTTTAAAGGCCAGCTGGATAGAATCATAGGGACCTGCTATGTTGAGATAAGGAACTTAAGGCCTAGAAGAGAGAGACTTGGCCCATAATCTAATACAATGCAGAGCCAAATGCAAATCCAGGTCTTCTGTCTCCATGTAGAAATCTTTCCAATGAACTCATGACTGGGGCTCTTCTCTTGATGAGATCAACCCATGAGAGATCCAGGACTCATACCTCCTCACTCTTAATACAATATAGAACTGGCTGAGGGCAATCCAGTGATCTAAGACAATTCCAAAAGGCTTATAATGGGAAATGATATCCACGTAGAAAGAACAATGGAGGACTGAATGCTTTAATTTGCATTTTCACCTTTTTCTTATGATTTTTCCTTTTAGTTCTGATTTTTCTTTCACAATATAATTAGTATTGAAATATGTTTAAAATTATTGTACATATATAACCTAAATCAGGATTACTTGCAGTCTTGTGGAGTGGAGAGGGGAGGAGAAATCTAGGAACTCAAAAATCTTTTTTTGTTTTTTTTTTTAATTTTTATTTATTTATATATTTTTTTTTATTTTATTTTTTTTTGGAACTCAAAAATCTTACAAAAATGAATGTAATTGGAAAAAGAAAATACTATTAAGTAAATAAAAAAAGGAACTGGCTGATACAAAAGATCAGGGAAAACAACTTTACTGGAGTATTCTCGACATGATTACAAACACAATTTTTTTTAAGCATTTCTATTTCTGGGACTCAGAACAATAAGGATTCCGAACAATAAGGACCACAGTTAACTAGCACTTAATTTTAATTCAAAATTACATTACAGTTCAGACAAAGACCAGAGTGAAATTAGTGTTTAACAATAATTCTAAAATCACAGTTATACAAAAGAAATAAACAGGCCTGCAGAGGTCCAAAAAAAGCAGCTTGTTTTTATTGCACCTGGGTGAAATATGCCATTTTTGGTAGCATAATACTTATTGCACCACATAAGGAAAGGAGGGCAACCTGCAGGTTACCATTGTTCTAACATCCTAACTCATGTGGGTCCTGTTAAAAAAAAAAGTTTACATCTCTAAACATTCAAGGAAAGCTCTTTCTAAGGCTTTGGAAAAAAACCTTCTTCCTTACAGTCAGGCTTTAATTCCTGATTCATATAGAAATTCACTTTGATAAGTCTACTTTTCACATGATGCAATATCTGCTAAAACCAGAACCATCCAGTGACCTGGCCCCAAAACAGAGCCAGGAAGGGAGGAAAGCACTATCTTATTTCCAGCTGATTTTGCAACACAGTACCATGGCTGCTGTTTCTCCTTTTGTATTAAATACTCTTGATTTTGGTCATCTACTTTTGGGGATAAGGAAAAGTGACAGTGAAGATAATAACAACAACAAAATCAGTAAGAAAGTAATTCCTTGACTGCTATATAAAAAAGGTCTCCCATCACATTAAATGTAGTAAGCAAACTGGAAGTTAACAAGAGCCATATAAAAAAAGATCATAAACTCATAGAAAAGATAACTTGTTGCCTACAGAAATTAGAAATTGATTTCATTTAAACTTTGAATGTCATGCAGAAAAACTGTAAACCAAAGAAACTAGTTACCCCATGGGGCAGCTTCTTTGCTGAGTAGAAATGTGGTATTAAAGTTTAGCCTGAGATAGTTTGGCCTTCAAGTTTTCTCCAAGTTTGTCCATGAATTCAAATGTATTCAGGTAGTCAGATCGCTGGATGCTAAAGGAGGAAGAAAAAAACAAAACAAAGCCCAAAACATTTGGTGAAGTTCATCAAGTAGTAACATCCTACAACTGAAGGAGTAGGGAAAAATCCTAGGAGCAAAGCTACCAAAAAATATTCATGTATCTTGTTTGTACATCCTTATTTTCATGTTGCTTCTCATCTTAGACTCTTGCTTTTCTTTGTATCCCAGAACTTAGCACAGTGCCGGATATATAGCAAGTGCTTAATAAATGCTGATCAAGTTTGTGACAGATCCCAGATGATGTTGGATAAGCAGACCAAATGCCTAGTCACTAAACTATTCATGGTTCTATTGAGTCAGGTCCCTAGCAACACCTTGAGATTGATTTATTTCCATCTTAATCCTGGACTTCTTTGCCCTTTAGGTCAAAGCATTGCCTAGTAACAGTTCAGCAAGATAACGGTCACAGCCTTGGAGAATTTGGCTGTCATACTCTAAGCCCACTCACTACTACCCCTTTCATTCATACGTCAGGAAACTCTTATATGTCCCTGAAATCACTGCAGGGCTGACATTTCTATCGCAAGAGATTGGCTCCAACACTGCAATATATCTGTGTCTACCCTGACAAGCCAAATAGGTATTTTTTTGCAATAAGTTGTTCTGTACCTCAATGAAGGAATGATCAGGTGATGCTAAAAATTCAATATTGCTATTATAGTGTAAGATATATATTTTTTTAATTAAAGAGATTCAATGGTTGGCTATTCCCACATTGTTGGTGTCAGGCTAGGTCTATTATAGAATAAGGTTCTGGTTACATTCCTGTTAATTTCCTGAGGAATCCTTTGGAGATGAGGAGTGGAGATGTTTTGTATCAAGAGAGGGATATGGGACATCAGCAAGCAAGTCCTTAGTAAAGTGCTATGTATTATGCACTACTGTATGCATACTCAACTACTACACAATAAGCATTAATACTTTAATGAGAAGGCAATGTCCTGTACCTATGTTGCTTAGAAAAATCTAGCATTTTCCTCATCTGCTAAATGAGAGACTTAAAGAGATTTTGCTAAGATCCTTCTCCCTATGATGCTCAATGAAATTAAATAGAATTTGGCCACCAGATGATTTTCCAATAAATAAAATGCATGGATATACGGCTGGTATTTTTCTTTTCTGGTCCTTTGACTTTATGAACTTCCAAACCATGCCTCTATTACCATCTCATCTTGGAATTTCCCTCAGGGCTTGTGGCTGCCTCCTCTTGGAACTTCCTACTGCCCCTAAAGCTTTCTCACCAGGGAATGGCCCCTTTGTAAGGCCTGTCTCCACATTGGTGAGTTCATCCTGGACTTTCCATTTGTGAAGAGACCCTACTGGATAATCTGTCTTTATTCCTCTTCCAGACCTGTTCATGAATTTATGGACTTAAATCATGTCCCCATCAGATACCTTCCTTTCCCCAATCCTTGTACCTGGCCCTCATATTTTTCAGCTCTGTATGTGTGTGTGTGTGTGTGTGTATGTGTGTACTTGTGCATTCTTTTAGTATTAACATCTTATACTCCAGGGCATCTCTGAGTTCACTGAGATGAGTTCACACTCACTGAGGTGGGTGTGCCCTCCAACAATACCAGTTGCACTCCATTCCATGCTTGCCCATCCCATGTAACTCTTGTCTGAATTTTCATAAGTCTTCCACAAGGAGTCCACTCACTGTGTTGGGTTCTTCCTTCCCTGTTTAGCATCTTATAGTTTAGAGAATACTTTCATATTCGTTTTCTTATTGGATATATATATATATATATATATAAATATATATATAAAACCATATCATATTGGATATATACAACCATAAAGTAAACAGGGCAGGAATTACTCCCACTACTACCTACAATCTGCTGATTAAGAGACTAAGGCTCTGATTAAATGACTTATCTACAGTCACAAAGGTGGGGGTGAGTCAGGATTTGGAACCATTCTGCCTTTTTTATCTTATAATAACAAACAGAATTCCAGCAAACATTAGCGTTCTGGGTCAAGTTTTGTTTCAGGCAAGGCAGCACTTCTAACAGAAAAGAAGAGCTTGTACTTACTTGGGTAAACCTTTAATACAGGCAGCTAAGTCCTTGGTCATGAAACCAGACTCGATGGTCTCAATACAAACTTCTTCCAAAATTGTTGCAAATGTACTGAGCTCTGCATTATTATCCAGTTTAGCTCGATGAGCCAATCCTCTGGTCCAGGCAAAAATGGAGGCTGGAGAAAAAAAGAATAAGGCTTAGTAAGTAGAAGGAACTAGATATGACATAGGACATGGAAGTCTGAAATACTTGCCTAAGAAAGTTTGAATACCAACCTTTTAAAAAGGGTTACATCAGAGCAGCTAGGTGGTACAGTAGGTAGAGCACCAGCCCCGAAGTCAGGAGGACCTAAGTTCAAATCTGGCCTTAGACACTTAATACTTCCTACCTGTGTTACCTTGGGTAAGTCACTTAACCCCAATTGCCTCAGTTAAAAAAAAAGCCTCATATTAAAGATAAACCCACATACAGAATTAAACTTAAAATTTTCAAATACATGATTATAAATGGCATTTCTTTTTAAGGGAGGTTTAAGATTCAACTAAAATATGATATCAATAACAGTTTGTTTTCCTTACTAGGGTAGTACATTTGGCATGTATAAGGAGCTGGTTTGTCTCTCTTATACTTTCTATATCTGTCCCTTCCTTTCAGGCTACAATCTCTTTTCAGAGAACTGCCCTTGAAATTTGAATGGAAGAATATATCCATGGCATTTAAATAGTTAACTTCATGTTATTTTATGCTGAATAGGAGCAGCATGATTGTTAATTATCCTTTATGTACATTTGCGTGTGTGTATATATATATATGTATATATACATGTACTTATTTCATTCATTTATATGCAGTACCACAGAAATTCTGTGCCAAAGAGACACGGACAATGAGTCAATATCAAAAGAACAGCTAAAGGTGCTCTTATGATCTGGGACAGACTCCAAAGGTTAGCATAAAGTAACCCTTAAATGAGGGACATGCTGACAACTTGGTTCAAAGAATCTAGCAACAACAGGGAACCATTTTAAGATCAGAGTTCTCTCTGGTCAAAAATAGAGCAGAAGGCATCTTACCAATTGGATTAGTGGATGTCTCTTGACCTTTCTGATGCATGCGGTAGTGACGTGTTACCGTACCATGGGCAGCCTCTGATTCCACTGTCTTGCCATCTGGGCAGATCAGTACACTAGTCATCATTCCCAGAGACCCATAGCCTGTAAGTAATAAAGCACAGAGTGTCAAGTTCATTTGAAAATAGTATCATTGAGCTCTTGGTGGAAGAGGGATAGGAAAGTGAGGAGAATTGGGGTAAGCATATAAAAAGACCAAAGCAAATAATTTACCTGGCTATGAACAATGACTATTCTGTTTGTATTTATAGAGATTCCATGGCTTATAGGACCAAAACTGGGTTGAGCCACTTAGGTACAGAAAAAGCTAGATGACTCAAGAATGGTACTCCTTTTGTGAACTTACATCCTGGAGAGCAATTTGGAACTATGCCTAAAGAACTATGAAACTGTACATACCCTTTGATCTAGCAAAGCAGTGCATTTAGGGTATCCCAAAGAGATTTTTAAAAGGGTGTGGGAAACCTATGCTATTTATAGCAGCTCTTTTTGTTTGCTAAAAATTAGAAATTCAGGAGATGCCCATCAGTATGGGAATAGCTAAACAAGTTGTGGCAGATGGTTGTAATAGAATGATAAGCAGGATGTTTTCAGAAAAACTTACATGACCTGACGTAGAGTGAAGTGAACAGAACTAGCAGAACCAGGAAAACATACACAAAAACAGTGAATGACTTAGCTATTCTCAGCAATACAATGATCCAAGACATCCCAAATGACTCATGATGAAAGAACTGGTGGTTCTAAATACAGACTGAATACTATTTTCCTTCTTTTTCTCCCTCCCTCCTTTTTGAGTTTTCTTCCATAAAATGACTAATGTAGAAATGTTTTACATGATTGCGCATGTATACCCTAAATCAGATTGTTTACTATCAAAGGGGGTGAAGGGAGAAAAGGGATAGAATTTGGAACTTAAAACTTTTAAAAAGTTAAAAATTGTTTTTACATGTAATTAAGGAGAAAATAAATTATTTTAAAAAGAAAATATGAAGACATTAATGGACTTCAAACTTAAGTCCACATTGTCATATGGCATCAAAAAATTCAATGTTAGAAAATATTAAAATAAATTATTCAAAAAAAATTATGTTCCTTTATTGGGATAGAAACAATTGAACCAAGAATCCAGTTAACAAGATAACTAAATAAAACAAAACTTTTAAGATAGAGAACATTGCTAATGACACCTGTTTTTGAGCCAATAACTACTTCTCCCTATGGCAAAAGAGATTTTGAAGTATAGTAGATAGGCAACTCTAGTAGCTATGAAAGCTTGGTTGCAGTCTTAATTTTTACACATCCCTGACTAAGTCACTTAACTAGTCCTCTAGGCAATTCTCTTAAGTTCTAAGTTTGTAGAGGATGGACCAACATATTCACAAAGGGAGTTTCCTCAGCCTGGAGTTTTTTACCAATGAAATCACAGATCTTGTCTTAGTTCCTCCCAACATGCAATTCAGAAAATGAGTTATAAAGCCGATTTTAGGGGCATCGGTGCCACATTTACTTCAGCTAACAGGGTTATTTTTCACATGCAGATAGAAAGGCCCATGGGACCTGGTTCCAGCTTTTAGTTCCTCTGTGACTTTAGCTAATTCCTCATCTCTCTGGGACTGTTTTTTCATTTGAAATAAGGCCACTGATTATTTATGGGTAGAGGCATAATTGGGCAAAAGTCACACAATATTTAGTAACATTCTGAATACAATTCAAAATTGCTTTCCAGAATGGTTGTACTCATTCATAGGTCCAATAAGAGTATATCTAAATGCCTGTTTTTCCACAGTCCATCCAGCATATATCATTTTCCTTTTTGCCAAATTTGCCACCCTGATGAGGGTGAGATAGAATCTAAGAATTAATTTGTATTTCTCTACTTAATGATTTGGAGCCCTTCATATGGCTACAAATAACAAAAATTTCTTTTCTTGAAGAGCTTGTTCCTATCTTTAGACCACTTATCAATTTGGAATGACTCTTTTTCTTCTTGTAAAATATTCCCCAATATACCATAACTATGCACTCAATTACTACTTCAAATAAATGGATTATATTCTAAGATGTCACTTTTGAGGATCCCACTTGACTATTCGTGTTAAGTGAGGTTGGTAATAGAACTGTTTAAGTTGTCTGAAAAGTCAAATGAAAGATTGGTAGCAGGTCCAAAGATTACTTGCAAAGAAAAAGGCTACAACTCTACTGACTCTTAGTTTGTTCAGAAGTTTAAGGGTACTACTTTTACATAATAAACTCTAAGGAGGTCTTTTGTTTCCATATCATAGTCATTTATAGATAGACTGCCCTGATGCTCAATTACCTCTTGAATAAAGGAAAAGTAACTGACACATTGACCATATCTGACAGCATATGCAACATTCTGCACCCTTTGTTCTTTTATCTCTCCAGTGAAAGAATAGTGGTGTGTCTGATCATCTTTTTTTTTGGGGGGGGAGGCACTTTGGTCATTGCAGTTACTCAGCATGAGAGCTGGAAGATATTGTAAGAAATCAAATAGTCTAACCTCCTCTCATTTTATGGATCAGAAAAAAGATCAAGAGAGGTTGGGGCTTATCTGAAAATGATAAAGATGTCAGAAACTTGGGCAAGTCTCTGATTCCAACTTGAGATAGTTCTCTTTCTACTCAGTTACTCTTGGTCTCATGTGTTTATGCCAATTTCAATTTTATTTTTTGGATATCTAATTTCTATCAGAGACACTTAGATCAAAGGCATTTTTTCGCATTTTGTCCAGGTAAAAGTTTTTAAAATTTCATATATTATATTAATGCAGATCTATCCTCTTTTATGATCACTATTCTTCCTTGTTTGATTAAGAATTCTGCCCCATACATAATGGTCAAAATATCATCTTCATTCTCCTCTATTTTTTAAATGACATGATTAAAAATATTTAGTTATCTACTAGAAATTTATCATGGTGCATGACGTAAGATATTTGTCTAAACTTATTTTCTATCAAATCGCTTTCTAGTTTTCTTTGTGGTTTTTGTCAATAAGGAGTTTTCTCTGAAACACTTACTATATTGTTGGTGAAATTGTGAACTGATCCAATCATTCTGGAGAGCAATTTAGAACTATGCCTGAGGGGGTATCCAACTGTGCATACTCTTTGATCCAGTAGTGTCTCTATTGGATCTATATCCTAAAGAGATCATTT
>JAJPUD010018981.1:14717-27484 GCA_023553655.1 Myrmecobius fasciatus
TGTGTGTGTGTCCCTCCCTTTTTCCCTCTTTCTCTCTTTCTCTATGTATCTGTGTATCTGTGTGTCTGTCTGTCTCTCTCTGTGTCTGACTCCCTCCCTACCTCCTTCTCTCTGTCTGTCTGTCTCTCTGGTCTCTGCCTCTCTGTCTCTCTTTCTCTTACTCCCTCTTTCCCTTTCTCGCCCTTCCTCTGTCTCTCTTTCTCTGTTTTTTTCTCTCTGCATCTCTCTCTGCATGTATTTATCTGTGTGTCTCTGTCTCTCTTTTTCTCTCTGTGTGTGTCTCTCCCTCCCTTCCTCCCTCCTTCTCTCTCTGTCTCTGTGTCTGTCTGTCTCCCTCCTTCCCTTCATCCTTCTCTCTGTTTCTATCTCTGTGTGTGTCACTCTCTCTGTGTGTGTCTCTTTCTCTCTGTGTGTCTCTCTGTTTCTGTCTCTTTCTCTCTCTCCCTCTCTTTCTCCTTCCTTCCCTCCTTTTCTTCTCCCTTCCTCTCTCCTTCCTTCCTTCTCCCTCCTGTCTCTCCCATTCACCCTCTCCCTATCTAGTGGTTTCTTCTCTACTGTCTTCAGACATCTTTAAAAATGTTCATTAGATCTTAGCATCCCTTTAAGCCATTACCTTATTGAGACCTCTCCTTTCTCAGTCAAACTCCTGGAAAAAAGCTGTCTACAGACACTTTCTCTCCTCTCTTCTCAAATCTTAGTAGTCTGTATCCCGTCTCATCATTCTCCTGAAACTGCTCTCCAGAATTGCCAGTGATCTCTTCCTTACAGATCTGATAGTCTTTTCCCAGTCTCCATTCTCAGTTTACCTGTTACATTTGATGCTGCGGCTGTCCTCCTGGATGCTCTCTCTTCATGATATGACTTTCTCCTCAGTCTTTTTCTACTTCCCTGTTCCTTCTCTATCCTTTCTGCTATCTCCTCATTCATAGCTGCCAAGGTTCCATTCTAGCTCTCTATTTTTCTTCCTTTCTTTTCTTTTCTTTCTTTTTTTTGCAAGGGTTAAATGACTTATTATGGGTCACAGAGCTATTAAGTGTCCGAAGTTGGATGTGAACTCAGGACCTCCGGACTCCCCTGCCAGTGCTCTATCACTGCGCCCCTTTACTTTCTCTTAGTAACCTCATCAGTTCCCCTGGGTTTAAATGTAATCCATGTAGTTACACACACTCAGAGACATATCCGCTAACTTTAGTCTCTTTCCTGAACTTCAATCCTGTCTCACCAATTACTTATTACACATGTCAGCATGGATGTACTAGTGTTACATTAAACTCCGCATGTCCATGTTCTCTCCTCCCCATAGCCTCCTATTCTGAAATTCACTGTTTCTGCTGACAGCATGGCCATCCTTCCCATCTTCCACCTTTGTGACTTTGGCACATTATCCTTGACCTCTCCCCCTTCACTCACCTCACCTATTCACTCAGTTGCCAAATCTTGCCCTTTCTGTCTTTACAATCTCTCTCAATCCAGGCTTTTCCTTTTACACATCCACTTTAGTCCAGGCCCTCATCACCTCTCACCTAGCTTATTGCAACAGCCCCCTAATTGGTCTGCCTCAAGTCTTTCATCACTCCACTCTGTTCTCCATACAGCTGCCGAAGTAATTTTCTGACCATGTGACTCCCCTATTCCAACACTAGTGGCTTCTCCTTCCCTCTAGAATAAAGATATAGCTTTTAAAGCCCTCCACAATCTGGCTTCAACCCATCCTTCCAGCTTCATCAGATAGTATTCCCCATTCCTGTTCTTCATACACTTTCCCTCTTCATTCATCCCAGCCATCCTCCCCACATCCTTGTCCAAACTGTCCACCATACTTGAAGGTATTCTCTCCTCATTTCTGCTTCCTAGAGTCCCCCCCTTTTCCTTTATGATAAAGTTCAGCTATCACATAAAACCTTTCCCAAACCCCCTCAACTTCTAGTGTTGTGTCCTTAATTACTTTGTATTTATTTCTATTTATTCACGTTATTCCTATGTTGTACGTATTTCTCCACCATTAGAATCTGAGCCCCTTAGGAGAGAAGCTTTTGATATTCTTTGTTCTCATATTCCCAGTCTTTCACACAGTGCCTGGTATATAATAGGGGCTTAATAAAAGTTTGTTGATTGATTGATTGATTGATATCTCTAGTTAGATCCTGCTGCAAACCATAGCTCGTATGTAGTGATTTCCCACACTTGTCCGTGCTGAGCATTAATCAGAATTTAAGGTCTCTGAGCTATCTGCCCAGACCAGGGAGCATGGCTAATAGGAGTTCATCAGTTAGAAATCTCATTGTATGGCATTTGATTAGTAGCAGGGCCCTGCTAGTAAATCCTGTCCTTGATTGGATCACCTTTCAAAACTCTATTTAAATGAAAGGTTCTCTTTCCCTTCCTCCTTAATTTCTTTTTCCTCCTCTGAAAAAAGGGTTGGTCATGATAAATATGGAAATGTGTTTAAAAAGATTGTATATGTTTAATCTATATCAGATTACTTGCTGTCTCGGGAAGGGAAGAAGTAAGGGAAGGAGGGACAAAAAAAATAGAACACAAAATCTTATAAAAATGAATGCTTAAAACTATCTTTCCATGTATTTGGAAAAATACAATACTATTGAGGGAAAAAAGGGTTGATCTACATGTGGACTAAAGTCATCCTGGCAATCAAGACCTGGCAAAGGCAGGGGTAAGAGTAGAAGCATTGGCAAATCACATCTGCCACTCTGTGGCTTTCTAGCCAGAGTCTTCCCTATGGCAGCTAAGTGGATGGAGTCAAGATTCAAATCTGGTCTTAGATACTTATAGGTGAATGTCCCAGCCTCAGCTTCCTCATCTGTAAAATGGGGAGTTTTGGTACCATTTCCCTCATAGGGTTGTGAGAGTCAAATGAGATTTTTATATGCATGTGTGTGTATATACATCATACATACATATATACATATACTTAGTGTTTGCAAGCCTTGAAGTACAATATAAATGCTAGTTATTATTATCACGATGTATTTTCAATTTCACTTTTCTCTCACAGTTTTGATTTGTGTGACATCTTAGATACAGACATAGGATTTCAGGTCTAGACCTGGAAGGAATCTCAGAAGTCATTTTAGACCAACCCTCTCATTTTTGAGTTGAGGAAACGGGGCGGGGGGGGGGGGAGCCCAAGATCGCATGGATATTAGGTTGCAGAGATGAGGTTTTGAACTCAGGTCCTCAGCCTGTAAAACCAGACTTTTCTACCCACTGTAACATTCTAGGGCAGCCAGCTAAACCCCAGTCCCAGGTGGTCACATTCCTGGAGGCAACAGCCCATAATGTGGTCTCCGCAATTGAAATGCTGGGAAGAAAAGATGGAATCCAATAATGGCCCCCCCTCCCACATCTCCCTCCCTGCCTGTCTGTCTGGGAGGCTGTGCCATTGGAAGAGAGAACTTTTTAAAGCCCATTTTTCCCCAGCAAAGGTCTTGAGTGTAGGGAGGGACTGGGTATGTGTCATGGGGAGCTTGGGGAGGGCCAGAATGCGAGGGCAGTGGGGATGTGCCCCCCAAGCTCCTCTACACCTTTCTGTGGGATTCACAGCTCTACAGCTATTATCCTATCAAGGAAAATCAGTCTCATCTGCAGACCCTCCATTAGAGACAGGCTGCCCAGGATAATTGACTCAGATACTGCTAATCTAATTCATCCACAGATGTCTAACCAGAAGCCTTTGTACCTTGGGGGTTTCGAGTTAACGAAGGCTACAGGAGGCTCCCTGTGGGTTATAACATGGGGACCTGTCCAGGTACAGGAGGCACCTGGTCGGGGAGGGGAGAAGGGGCCATCTGTAGACCCAGCCGTTGGAAGCCGAGTCCCGGGGGGCATCTGCTGCAGAACCCGGGCACTGGCAAGTCCCCTGGGGGGGTCTTGGCACAGCACAGGCCAGAGGCTCCCTCCAGAGAGCACCCTCCTATTTCCCCGGCCTGGACTTGGCCAGGACTTTGTTCCCCAAGCTGCTCCCTCTCTGACTCTTACCTCATTCTCTGAGGAGGGGGTGCCAGGGATGTGGCTGACAGTGGCTTGGCCGGCGTGCAGAAGGGACAAGGGGGGCTCCTTTTTACTCTGCTAGTGAGAGGGAAGGAGCTTTGATCTATGGGCCTGGTTGGTGGGGAGGGGGCCCTTTGTTTGTTTCTTCAAAGATAACACAAACACGTTTCGTCCGAGCCGTTTGGGCGCCCAGGGTGGGGAGGACGTCAAACCCTGGGATGAGAAAGGCCCTTTGACCCCAGCACCCTCCCAGCTCCCGAGGTCAGCTGGAGGAGGCTGGCTGGGTGCCCATAGCCACATGGGACAGTAGAAGGGGGAACACTGGGCCTCATTGGCTGCAATCAAGTCATCCAGGGCTCTGTGCTTGGAGGACCACATCTCAGATTGGGCTCTGGTCCCGAGTCTTGTAATCAGGCAGCCGGGAGCCAGCTGCAGAGGAGAGAGGGAAGGGGTGGATGTTCCCTGCTCAGACACTTCTGAGTGCCATCCCACTTTGGAGGGCATCTTAGCAACTGGGGCCGGCCACCGGGATGGCTTAGGGGAGCCAGTGAAGGCTGTTTGAAGGAGCTAGTAATGTCTACTGCAGAGATTTAGGGATGGGGAGATGCTGGTGAGTGTTTAACAAATAGTTCTTGGGGGGGGTGAATTCATGACACACTTTTAAGTTTAATCAGCATTTTTAGCATTTGCCTGTTTTTCTCACTGAAAATTTAACCTTTACCTCTTTTTTTTACCTCTTACAAGCTGGTTAAGAACTGGCTCACAGGCTACATCCCTGCTCTTAGGAAGAACTTGAAGGTTGTCTTCAAATATTTGAAAGTTATAATGCAGATGAGGGATTATATTTATTTATTCTGTTTAGCCTCGAGTTCAGAAAAAGGGTAGAAAAGAGAGATGTTATATATAGAAAGATGGCTTTACTTGGGGAAAGGATTTCCTAACAGAACTATCTCAAACATTGGATTTTGAGCTGGGAGGGACCTTGAAGGTCATTAAAAAAAATTCACCTGCCACAGTGAAAAAGGTGATAGATTTGGGGCTGGGAGACCCAGTTCGAATCCTGCCTTGGACATTTATTAGCTTTTTGACCAGGGGAAAAACAAGTCAGCAAATAAGAACCATGTCTTCAATGCTGAACTACTATGTGCCGAGCACTTGCTAAGGGCTGGGCATTCTGTGACAGGTAAAAGACAGTGTCCATCTTCAAAGGGTCTAATGGGGCAGCAACATATAAACAACTACAGCTAATAAGATATAGACAGGATACACTGGAGATGATCACAGAGGGGAGGCCCTAGCAAGAAGGGGGATCTGCAAGGCTTCTTCTATCAGGTGGGATTTTCAGTGGGACTTGAAGAAAGTTCAAGAGATGGATTCTGGCCATAGAGGATAACAGGTGAAATAATTTGTCCTCTCAGAACCTCAGCTATCCCTTCTGCAGAATGGGGATAATACCTATCCAGCAGGATTGTGGGAAGGAAAATGTTTTATAAGCCTTAAAGCTCATGTACATGTCAGTGGCTATTATTGTTACCCAGTCCCATACCCAGATTTTAGCAGAATGATAAAGGGACTTGGTCAAACAATCATGATTTGTGCAAGCTCAGGTCCTTATACATATATGTATGTGTATATGTATAATACATATACACATACATCCATATACATGTATACATATCAATACATACCTATATACACATAAATATACATATACACATGCACTATATATGTACACATATATACATACATATCCCCATATGTATACACATATATACATGCACATACACAGACCCACACACATGTAAGTATGTGTATATATATGTCATGTCTTCCATTTAAAGGAACGGTCAAACTGAGCTCCCCTGGCCAACGAAGTCTTCCTCTTCTTGGGGAGGGCTTCAGTGAATGACAACTTGTTGATACAGAGGGGATTCGTGCCTTAGAGATAGATGATCTCTGGGGTCCCTTGTGGCTCTGAGCCTCTATGTATGACTTACTGAGCCTCATTGGATGGGCAGGACTTGGATAGGGCAGAGGAGGTGGGAGGGCATTCCAGGCAGTGGGAAGGGCAATGATGTCAGTAAGCAGGATGAGTTCTGAGACACTGAGAAGACTCCTGGCTGATAAAATTGATAGCTCAGTTTCTTTCACCTTCCTGGTCAGAGAAGTGATGTCCTGACAATGGTGACTGCTAAAACCTCGATAAGTGGTCATGTTTTTCCACTTTGGAAAACACATGTATTTGTTCCCCTTCTGTTCTCTCCAGAGGAGTCCCTTCTACTTACCAAAATCACCCTAATAGCTTTTCCCTCCTCGCCCTGCCTTCTTGGCAGGTTTCCAGGTACCACAATTACCCTAATGGCCTTGGGCTCCTCCTCCTATTTTCTTGGCAGATTAACCTGAACAGTACCATGAACATCATGAGCAGGAAGTCCATCACGGTGGCTTATGGAGAGGCGGTGCACCACATCATGCAGTTTGACCCTTCCGATCCCAGCTACCTTTACGTCATGACATCCCACCAGGTAAGACCCCTCCCTCTCCCCAGGGGCTCCATCCCTCCCGTGGCTTCTATGGCCTGCGGTGTCTCAGGGTGAATCTTCCTACCTGGGGAGGGCAGCTGAGGATCCCTTCGAGAGGGCAAGAGGTGACTTCTGAGGTGACACAGTCACGTAAGGGTCAATATCTGCGGGGTGAGCTTCCTTGTCTGTTGGGTGTCATGGACCGAGATATTTTGCACTAGCACATGCTTTTATGCCATGTCTACATGCCAGGAATATCAAGCAATAACAGGTTCATTTGCCAACCCATTTATACAGGCATTTCCCCTGTTCTCCAGTTGTGAATGAGGAATTGGGGGTTAAATCAGTGTTAGAGAGTTTCTGCCAAAGCACAATTCAGTTACCAGCTCCAAAAACAAGACCTTCCCTTCCCTCAATTCCACCAAACTCTCCCCCTTCTGAAATTACTTTTTATGTATCTTTTCTTGATTTATTTATACACTTATTATATTCTTCCAATGGACAATAAGCACATTGAGGAGAAGGATCGTGAGATTTTTTATGTCCCTAAGGTTTAGCACAATGCTTGGCATATAGTAGGTGCTTAATAAATGTTTATTGCATAGAATTCACAATGATCCTGCAGGCACAGGGAAGCTTTCTCATGGCTCCCACCTTAGCTCTGCTTACACCTTCATTCCTGGGCTGTCCATAGGCTTTTTCCATCTCAAGTCAGAGAACTTTGAACCCAAGACCAAGAACAGGTGACATATTCAAAACAAACTGGACGTGATGTCAAAAGATGTTCTCTGGCTGTGTGACTGTGAATAAGTCGCCTGCCTTTGTGGTCCTTAGCTTTCTGCAGGACCCAAGGGGTTAAATGGATGAACCCCCAAGCCCAAAGTTCTGATCCTGTGATTCTAGGACCACCCCCCTTCTCAGACCCACAACCCTCCTCAGTTCTACTCTTCTGACTGGTTTAGATGAGCCCTGAGAAATTCAAGTTAGCAGTTATAAAACAAGACCTTGTGTGAGAGAATGACAAAATCAAGATGACAGGTAGTCAATGCAGTGAGAATTCTGAGAGGCTGCAGTATCAAGGGAAACATCAAAAAAGCAGGTTGGACTGACTGACCAGGGGAGGATCTCAAAGCCCTTAATAAATTTTTTTTAAAAGTTAGCAGCCTGTGTCATTGCCCCCATTTTATGGTTGGAGAGATTGAGGTCCGAGAAGGCAAAGCGTTCCTGAGTGCTGGTAGATGGAAGGGCCTGTTTCCTGCCTCCCAGGCAGGGTTCTGCCCTCTGCCCCCCCACTACCTGAGGGGGGGAGTGGTCCTCTCCACTACCTCTCCTTGGAGAGTCCCAATTGGCCGGAGAGGAGGAGAGCTCTGTTTTAAATTAGGTTTTAATCTGTCGAAACAAAAGCAGGAACCACTAATTTTATATTTTTATTTTCTGACCATAATTCTCTCCAGACCGGCCACACTGGGCTAAGCCACTAGTTATCATGGTCTTCATCTCTCTCATCCCTCCTCCCCTAAGGCCAATGAGCCTGCACAGGGCCTCGAAGCCAGCCTCGGTTGCCAAGGAGCTCAGAGCTCCTGCTGTCCTGAGCCCCAGGGACTCCATCCTCCTGCGTTTGGACAGGGTGTGCTGGACCTTGGCAGGGATCACTCCCTTCTCCCGCCCCCAGACTGTCCACAAACCTGGCCGCCTGAGAATATGGGCTTCTAAATATCCTACCCTCAAGAGAGGAGGGGGTCCCCTGGAAAGAAGCAGCAAGCATTGGGATCCTGGACTTGAACCCTGGCCCTCACTCTTATTAGCTGTGTAATCCCCTCTGAGCATCTATATAATGGGGATAATGAAACTAGTCTTTGATGTTGGGAGTCTGGGTTCAAATTATGGATCTGCTGATCATAATCACTGTGTCAGTGGGTAAAATCTCCTCTGGGTCCCTGTTTTTTTTATCAGTAGAATGTGGCATTTGGATCAATAAGGCCCCATCTTTAAGTCTTTTTTTTCTTATTAAAGCTTTTTATTTGTATAACATATGTATGGGTAGTTCCCCGGCATTGATCTTTACAAAGCTTTCCATTACAAATTTTACCCCCAGTCCCCTCCCCTCCCCTAAATGGCAGGAAGTCCACTACATGTTAATAATGTTGAAATACTTGACAAATTGTGCAAGAAAAATCCTATCTACAAGAAAAAAAAGAAAATCTGAGAAAGGAAACACAATGCAAGCAAACCTCAATAGAGATCATGAAAATGTTACATTGTGGTAAATATTTCATATCCCTCTCTCTGGGTGTATATGGTTTTCTTCAGTGAACAATTGGAACTGGTTTGAGACAATTCTTTGTGGCAGAGAGCCATGTCCATCAGAATTGATCATCATATAGTATTGTTGTTGCCGTGTATAATGATCTCCTGGATCTGCTCATGTCACTTAGCATCAGTTCATGCAAGTCTCTCCAGACCTCTCTGAAATCATCTTGCTGGTCGTTTCTTACAGAACAATAATATTCCATAACATTCATATACCATAATTTATTCAGCCACTCTCCAATTGATGGGCATCCCTTCAGTTTCCAGTTTCTAGCCACTACAAAAAGGGCTGCCACAAACATTCTTGCACATGTGGGTTCCTTTCCTTCCTTTATGATTTCTTTGGGATATAGGCCCAATAGAAACGCTGCTGGGTCAAAGGGTATGCACAGTTTGATAACTTTTTGAGCATAGCTCCAAATTACTCTCCAGAATGGTTGGATCCATTCACAGTTCCACCAACAATGTATTAGTGTCCCCATCTTTAAGTCTTATAGTCTTTATATTTACATAAATACATCTGCACATTGTGATATGGGCAAAGCTTAACTTCTTCCTAAGGCACCTTTTTGTGACACTCTCCAGCTCAACAAGCTTCAATAGCTCCCTTCTTTCTAGAACAGAGGTTCTCCAAATGTGTTTCAGTGAATCTTGGGGGTCTCTAAAACCCTTTCAGAGGATCTAAAATTCAAAATTGGTTTTTATCTATAATATGGTAAATATCAATAAATATATTCCTCATAAACAAAAACTCTGGACAGATCCTCAATAATTTTTAATAGTATAAGGATACTGTGAACAAAAGTTTGAAAATTACTGGTCTAGAGGGCAAAAATTGAGCTTGGCATTCAAGGCTCTTCATGATCTGGTCCCATGCTATCTTTTACAACCTCACTTACCTTCTCCCTTTCCTTCAGCCAGGTAGAATGCCTGTTTTCCCAGCACTTTCTGGCCTTTGGGCCTTTGTTTTTATCATCCCTTCCACCTGTGATCTCCAGCTCAAAGCATCACAGTGTGGGGAGCTTCTGAGTGGGAACGGAGGTTTGTCTCACCAACGTCTTCATTTTATAGAAGCAGAAACTGAGTTTGAGAGAGGTTACAATGACATCTCCAAAGTCACCCAGCTAGAAAATAGTGGGGCTCAGATTAGACCTCAGATTCTCATGATTCTAAATTCAGTCTTTTCCAAATTATCACAGGAGGCCCTGCCTTTCCCCCATCTGAGACTGTCATAATTCTGTTCCTCCTTCAAAGCCCTTCTTTACTTGCTCAAGGTCACACAGGTAGTGATGGTGGTAGTAGTAGTGGTAATTGAAAAAGGAGAATGAGGAAAAAAAGAAGGAAAGAAGAATGGAAAAAAGAAGAAAAGAATGGAATGAAAAGGAAAAAAGAAGAAAGAAAGAAGGAAAGAAAGAAAAAAGGAGGAGGAAAAGAAGAAGAAACTCTTTGAGGACAGGGACTATCTTTTCCCTTTTTTGTATCTCTGGCACTTAGCACAGTGTCTGGCACATAGCAGATGCATAATAAATGTTTATTGAATTGGGGAGAAGGGGAGTTTATAAGATTATAAACTTTCCAAGCATTTTTGAGGAAAGGGGCTTTTTAAAGACCCCTCATCCCATATAACACATCGGTGACTGTCAGCCCTGCCTGGACTCTAGTGCCTTCTGAGATTCCTGGCCAGAGATGGCCACCCAGAGTGCTGGCTTGTGGGACCACTAAGTGGGACTCTTGTGGGTAGGGAGGAGCCCCAGACTCTGTTCCAAAATAAACCATGCTCTTGGTCACCCAGGCCCAAAGCCCCATGATCATCTGGGATGTTTGCCTCCCCTGCCTAGCTCCGGCATCCACTTAGGTGCCACCTACTTGGCAGCATTTGTTGCACCCATCCCTTCTCTTCCCTGGCTCTGCTTTTCTATAGTTCAGGCCCTCACTGTTCCTTCTCTGGAGCCTTGTAATTATTTCTCACTCTTTTCTCCTTTCTCCTGTTTATCCTTCTTACAGTTGTCAAAGTTCCCTTCTAAAGCCCAGGTCTGACACCGGCACTGCCCTCCTCAAAATCTTCAGGGGCTCCCCTTCATGTGCAAAATAAACTACAGTCTGCTTCTCAGCTTAGCCTTATTCAGCTTCCACACCTGGGATCAGCCAAGCTTTCCAGCATCCACTTGCTCTGCGACCCTTCATGCATTCTGCTTTCCAGTCAGTCTGGGACTTGTAGCTCTTCCTCAGTCTTGTCTTGCCTTCTCCCCACTCTGTACATGTGCACTTTCTGCACCTGGAATCCATTCTCATCCTCTCTGCTTATTGAAGTTCTTTTCCTTCAAATCCCAAGAGCAGTGCTAAACTCCATGAAGTGTTTCCTGATCCTTCCCTCCATCCCCTATCCAGCTGAAAAAGATGTCTCTCTCTTCAAATAATAATGATGATACTTATTATTATTATTGTCATTAGAATTCATATAGCCCTTTTGAGTTTACAAAGCTCTTTTCCTATCTTATCTCATTTGATCTTCAAATCAATTCTATGAGATAGGTATTAACCCCATTATACAGATGAGGAAACAAAAATTTAGATGACTAGCTCAGAGGGTAGATACTTTTATTAAATGCTTATTTGTTCTGAATAATAAAAAATCAGCATCTCCTAAGAGCCGAAATGTGTGCTGTGGGAATTTGGGAAGATACAGGAAGATTAGTGGGGCCATAAGCAGTCAGGGAAAGCTTCCTGTCCAGGGAGTCCATTTCCGAGGAGTGACTGATGGATGTTCCTGTTACAGATGGCCAGGGTAAAAGTTGCCGTGTGTGATCAGTACACAACCTGCACAGACTGCCTAGCTGCGGAGGATGCTTACTGTGGCTGGTGTGCCATGGAGACTAGGTACGTCCCCTCTAGAGGCAAACTGCCATCCACAATCCTTCTTCCCTTTCTCTCCTCCCTCTCTCCCTGCCATTGGTCAGTGGGTCAGCAAGTGGGAATTGGGACCACAGGAGGAAGGGCTGGGCTGCCCATTGGCATTCTGGAAGCAGGGTGTTTGTGGGAAGTGAAGGTCAGTGTGAAAAGCTACAAAGAGACAAATCAAAGTTTGATATCTAGAAGAACTTTGTAACCATTAGAGTTGTCCACATGGGCATCATAGGAACGCAGATTTGTAGCTGGAAGGAAAGCTGAAGTTCATCTAATCCAATTCCCTCATTTTCTAAATGAGAAAGCTCAAAGTAAGAATCAAAAATGGTATGATAGAAAAATCAGTGGATTTGGATGTGCCATTTCTACAGTTTATGATCTGTGGGATTTAACTTCATTTGCCAAATGAGGAAGGTGGACTAGCTGAGAAAGCCCTTCTAATTCTAGCTTTATGATTCTGGATGTGACTTGTCCAAGATCACATGGAAGGGATGTAGGAGGAAGAAAGTTGGCTTGAAAGTTTCCCTTTATTGGAAGTATTCAAGCAAAGATTGGATGATTGCTTTCTGGGAACATCATAACAGGTATTTTTTTTAAGATATGGAGTAGACTAAATGCCCTCTTAGGAAAATAATTGCAAGGAAGGCAACGAGTATAATTTACTTAGAATACCAGGAGAAAAAATGATTTGATAAAGTCTATCAAACTATTCTAGGGAAGAAAATGAAGAAATATGGGCCAGACACTAATGCAGTTTGGTGGATTTGGTCTTGGTTGAATGGTTGGATTCAAAGAGTAATTGTAAATGGGAGAGAGTCAAGGTCAACTTGAAATAAAGCCACTCAGACCTGTGTTTGACCTTGTTTCTGTTGGGCATTTTTATCAATGGCTTGGGAAAAAGCAGAGGTGACCTGCTGATCACATTTGCAGATGACCCAAAGCTGGGAGGGATAGTTAACACACTGCATGACAGAGTCGAAATTTAAAAGGATCTCAATAGACAAGGCTATCAGGATGGGT